>JAHUTJ010033432.1:0-10780 GCA_036250325.1 Characodon lateralis
GATAGATAGATAGATAGATAGATAGATAGATAGATAGATAGATAGATAGATAGATAGATAGATAGATAGATAGATAGATAGATAGATAGATAGATAGATAGATAGATAGATAGATAGATAGATTTATATAAAGCAACCTGTCTTGGTGCTGCTTATAGGGGCAATTGCAGAGCCCTTCAACATTTCTTAAGAAAATCAGGTAGGTATAGAACACAAAGCCATATACAATAAACTAAAACATCTTTTATGTTGGATTTGGTTAATAATAATATTATTAATAATAATTCTTAGTAGTAGTAGTAGTATACATTGGACTTGATTTGCGTCCATAAGAACACCTGAGTGCCAGTTTTCCTGATTGATGAGGTAATTTGCGTCATCAGAGGTTTGTATCAGGCTCATCACAGCACACTCACCCCTTGCTACTGAAACTGTAATGTTTTCATTGGCCCCAAACACATAACCTGAAATGACTAGAACCAATAATTTACCTGCATTTGAATTCTGCATTAAACCCGCAAACAATCTAAAATAATCAAGTAAATCAAGGACAGCATATTAAGTACTTAAACAATAGAACTTGATCCATATCTTTCTCTCGCAGAATGACCGTGGACGTCTCAGCTTTGTTATTGCCCTCCATTCATTATTCAGCTTCAGATTATTAGCTATAAGATGGCAGATGTCGGAGCGTGATGAAGATGTTTGTGTTTGACTCATTTAAGGAGCCATTATCCCAGTCGCTTATCAAACATTCATGTGTGGCAGCTGTAGCTTGTGGCCCTGCCCTCCGTCCTCTCTCATGAGACTGCTTCTCTTCAGTTTTGAAGCTGCTGCGACCTTTCCCCCTTCAGCGCTGTCGCTTGGCATTCAAAAAAGGCGGCACACTTCCTTCTGATGATTGAAATAAAGTGATCAATATAATACATAGGATAAACTATCTAATAATCTTAAGCTTTTATTCCTGGAAGATCTACAGCTTTTCATAAAATAGTTAATGGAAAACACGCAATGTTGTGTTAACAGTGATGACAATGAAGACCCGTTACGTCATAGAGTTAAACACATTTTATTTAAAGGTGTCGATTCATTCAAACAACCTTCATATCTTTCAGACAGCAACAAAACGTTAAGCTGAAAGCAATTTATTAATGCTGAAGTTGGACATCACATTCATAATTTGTTTGCCTAAATATAATTTTTTTCATATAGTCCTCCCATGTATATTTTCATTGAAACGATAGGAAAGAACACCTTGCCACATCATCTTATTTTACGGTTTTATACGCGGGTCTAATGCGTTCAAAGTTGTTGAAATTGTCATTTTTTTCCAGCCGGTTTAACTTTCCCTGAAATAAAAACAGAACAAAATGCCTTTCGTCTAAACTTCTAAAATTGTGGTAAAAGAGTAGAAGTTTAAAAGACATCCACATCAAGATCTTTATTTATTGTATATCTAAATAAGGTTAAAAAGTGCAAATTGAAAAGACGTCTGTTGATGTTTAAATGTGAATAAAAGTTGGTTTGGGTTGATCAAATTGCCTTCCAAGCCTGACTTTCAACGTCTTTGTTAAGGATAAATAGGATAAACCGGAAAAAACAGTCGAATTTTCAACGTATTGTCCTGGACTAAATAACCCAAGGATTGGCCTCCCTAAGATTGCAATAGAAAGGCCACATGGACGTCCAGAATCGGAGCGAAATTTATGCTGTACAAGATGCTTTCACTGAACGAATTAATTTTATTTTTTAATTAACAGCCTCATAAAAGAGATTTGCTTTTGGAGTTACCTGCTGATTTTGTATTTGCTGTATTTAAAATAGGCCTAATTAAAATTGGAATAATTAATATCCATAATAATAAATTTCTTTTTGGCGTTTATTTTTTATTTTATTTAAAAGAAACAGAAAACGCCTCACAAACTTTTCCAACTTTTCTTCTATTCACAGGGATGTTTTTCTCTTCTGTGGTGGTGAACACATTTAATCCGCCACCAAACTAAAACAGGAATGTCACTTTTCCAGTTTTCTCTCGGTAAACACGTTGTTTTTATCCAGGCTTTAAGAACCAGAAGTCCCTGCGCATCGGCTTCAGTTTTTCCATTTGACTGCGGCTGCACAGACCATCCGCGTCTCTTTGTAAAGTGCCCTGTGAACGCGGCGGTTTTCATTCTTCTGACCCCTCCATGAACAGCACGCCGCCGCCCTCTCTGCTCCCGCGCGGCCTTTCCAAACACAGCAGCACAATGCCGCGTGTGCGCGTGCGCGCGCTGTGGTATGCGGTCCGAATCTCGTGCAGAGGTAATGGGAAGTAGTCGGAAGGTAAGGTCGCGGGTTCACGGATGGGTTAAAGACAGCCATCCGTGGCTCCTGTTTGCTTTTTTTTTTTGTTATTTCTTTTTTTTTCTCCAAAACTCCACATCCTTCCTAGAGGAGGATGTGTCCAGAGTGCCACCGTCCTCACCCCGCAGCAACCCCGTCACTAGACTGTTTGTTTTTCTGCGTTTATTAAATCTTCCCCCGGCAGGAAAACCCACCGACATCACCACGTCACCGGCTGTTGGGGGAGCTCGGCATCTCCCTGCTCTGGTCCATGAGAAACATTTCTGTGTTTGGACTTGAAAAGTCTGGAGTCTATTTATATCCCAGACACCGTTTCTGGCTAAAAAAATATATATATATATTTTTTCTCTCAAAGTTCAGGAGAAAAAAAAAACAAAGTCAAAACTGAAGTAAAAACATAAATGAATATAAGTAATTGTTAAACAATTAATATAAGTTGATTTTTGCTTATGCTCTTTTATTTAAATTAAATATGATCCAATTATTGAACACAAAAGCTATTAAAACCTCTCACCCACTCCCACTAAAGTCCTTTTGCATCAAGTTTCCTGATTAATCCACAGAATAAAATATATTTTAGCTGTGTGACATTAAGTGTCTGAGAGGAAACAGACTTATAGAGAGCCTTTTTTTCTTTGGAACCGAGATTACTATTATCTCATTATGGATAACTGCCTGCAGGTCAGGCCTTATCAACCAAATTAATTGCCACTGCATTAATCTTTAAGCTTTTGACCCAATTTATAGTATTTTTTTTCTCTCTCTAATGAAATGGGACTGTATGTGGAAGGTCTATGTAATATAGATTATTTTAGGAAACCAGGTGAAATAATTATTATAGCTGCACTAAATTTTTATGCACGTCAGGTACTTTGTAAAGCCATTTTAAAGTTTTGTATATATTGAGCTGAAATTGAAACAGCATGATTCTTTTGTAAATATATGTTAATAATGATCAGTGAAACCTGTTTTAAAGTTTCAATTGCATTTTAAAACTCTTGAGTTTCCTTTACATAAATAGAACAAATGTCTGTGTATATAATTTAAAACTTCTATAAAACTGGCATATTAATCACATTCATTCAAGACAATGAATCTTTCTCATTTCAGTTTCTTGTAAAGTCAGAATCTTTATCATAATTGTTTAAGACATTATGCAACCACGCGAACATTCTTTTCCTATGTATATATGGTATGTATGTATAGGCATTATCTGCATCTGTTATTCTACACATTTTCTGCACCAAATACATCGCAAAATTCCCTGTCAGTTCTAACAATATGACAATGTGGAGACTTTAAAGTTCAAACCTATAAATTTGGGCTTGTATTTCCTTATATGTGCATTGTTGAAATGATGCTGTTTAATAGCAAATGAATTGCTCTATTAATGTAATTAGCTAGCAGTTTATTGGAATGTGACAAAATCTTTTTTTTCCACATTAAAACATGCAAATAAAAAAAATTGTGTCATTAATATGGTTTTATTTTAACACAATGTGTGGGTGTTTTGCAGGCAAAGAGCTGTGTAGCCATTTACCTGCATAGTTTAACAACAAATTTGCTGCCTTATATGGTATTTAGAGTCACATACCCTTATTCGCTGTCAGGAACATGCACCATAAATATGCATTAAGGTTTTAAAAGAAAACCTAAAGAGTATTTGGACATTTGGAGCACCTCTGAAAACGTTTTTAACCCAGAAACTAAACATCAGTCTTTTTCGAGTGGGAACAGGGTGCAAAAAAAGATAACTAGAGGTTATAATGATCAAATGGATGAGGAGAAAATATAGGGAAATAGGGAAAGGATTCCCTGAAATACAGTGGCTGACATTCATACAGTAGGATTAAAGGAAAATGATCAAAACAAATAAAAAGAGTGAGCAACAGAGGTGGAGGGGTGTTTTTTTTTCATTGGCATGAGGAAATTCAGTGAAATTCTGTTTCATTGTTAACATTCCCCCTGTTCCCTCTCTTCTCTGCATCACCCATACTCTCTCTTTCACTTTGTGTTTGCACAGATATCTAAACTGCAGAGAAAATTTGGTTGTCTGCCTATCTCTTCCTCACCATGATGCCTCTGAGACCAGGCAAGCATGGAAAAGACACACTCATACAAACACAAAGGCGCGCGCACACTTTTAGTCGCCACCGAGGAGAAGAACCCTGGCTCAGCATTACACAGAAAACCCCACTTTCCCTCAATCAAACAGACAGGTAGACAGCCGGGTGTTACGCCAAATCCCTTCCCCCATGTGTCCCCCTCAGATCCTAATGAGGAGGTCATTACTGTAACTCCTCGCCACATGTTGCTGTCTTTATCTCCTGCCTTGGGCTTCAAGATAGGAGATGGGAGTCAGCTTTGGAAAATGTGGAGCTATGATACGATTGTGCACCATAGAGGAGTTTGTGGAAAGTTTAGAGTGAATACTAGGGTTTAAAATTTCAGCAGAAACAACCAAATAAAACATATAGTCTCCAAAAGGAAACGCAGTCCATCGGTGCTTAGTCTCTCACTTCACCCTGACTCTAACTTCACTCATTTTAAGCACCACTTCACCCCAGAGCCCACCTACTCTGTGTGTGTGGAAGAATGTTTAATTTGTTGTGTGTGGCGCAATAGAGAAAGATGAGAGAGGGTGCTGGCCAAGCTTGGCCTCCTGACTCATACAAAGAGAGAACAGTGTTGATACGGGAATGAAGCCATCAAGTGCTCTCACACACCTACAAGCACACATACAGAGGAAGCTTCTTCCCATCAGGCTTTTGTTGTATTTGCCAACAACGATGCTGATGATGATCTCCTCACGCAACACATCCAAGCCTCCATAGTCATGAGAAGTGCGACAGCTTAGCACACAGAGAGTCACCCACTCAGTCAAGAACAAAGTTTTACAGTCATTTGGGCAGGTAAGTAAAGAGTGAATGAGATCTTATCGTCTCAGGATTCAGGATTTTGCTAAATACGTCAGATTGCAAAGACAAGGAGGAACAAGAGAGAGAAGGGGAACACTGAGCGTGATAAAAGCACTGCAACTCCCAGAACTTGTCAGCTCTGAAAATTTCCACAGCTGTGTAAGATCAGTAACAAGCTGCACTGTAACCTGATGAAAGTGGAACTTTCAATTCCTGGCATAAGTAAGAAAATAAAACCCTTCATCACCAAAAAGCATCTGAAGCTCTTAAGATCCTAACGAGGAAGTTGAATGGGTGGGATATGGAAAGTTGCTGCAGATTTAAAAATTGGGTTCTAGAATCTGCATTTGCCTTCCAAAGGCATTCACACCACATGCACTTTTTTATTTTATTTATAAGTTCCAACCACACATTTAAATGAATATTAGTGGAGTTTTATTTCATAGACCAATATAAAATAGCACATAAATGTGAACAACATTTTTACTCCCTTTAATTTGCAAATAACTCATGCTTAGTCAGACTGGATGGAGACCATTTGGTAAATACATTTTAATATTTTGCCACATATTCTCTGAATTTAGGTCTGGACTTTGACTGGGCCATTCTAAAACATGAATGTAGTTTAAGCTAAACCATTGTTGCTCTGGCTATACGTTTCTGGTCGTTGTCTTTAAAAGAAGGTAAAGGTCCTCTTCAGTCTGCAGCCTCTAAAACCCGTTGTTTTAGTCCAGGATTGCCCTGTATTTAGCATCTACCTATCTACTCTGACCAGCTTCCCTGTCATTGCTGAAGAAAAGCATTCCCACTGCATTATGCTGTCACCATGTTTTTTTGCAGAAGAGTCCATTGTTGGATGTTCATGTTATGATAATGTTTTATAGCCTCTCATTCTTGGTGTTTGTTTCATTAATGTTCTTCACAGAGCAGCTGAAATTGAATTACACACATATCGAGATGTGGTAACTACTGAAGGTTGCACTGGATTGTATTTAGGGGTATTGTAGGAAGCTAAATACAAATGCACATCACACATTTCAGTTTTTGGTTGTTTAAAAATGTATAAAGTATGGATTTGTTTATCTTCACTTAACAATTATGCACTGCTCTGTGTTAGCTTAAAATCCTAATAAAATACATAATAGTTTGTGATTATAGCGTGAGAAAATGCCAAAAGGTTTAAGGGGTGTGCATTATATTTAAAGCTGCTGTATGAGATTTAACAAGTTATAATGCTAAAAACACTCCTAACTTATTTGTTTATCTCTTAAACTGAGTGTGCTGTATTTGCTATTTGATGCCAAACCATTGAAACTACTTAAATTGCCATTGTGTACGAAATCATTTATAGATTCATGGAGAAAGCTTACAAAAGTAAGTAAACCCTTAAAGGAATGATTGCACCTTTGTGATTAATCTCTCTTGTAGTGTAGTTAAGGGGCCATATAATATGATTTTTTTCAGTGTTTTAATTTAATAGATAGAGCCACATAATAGACTCAGTCAACATGAGAGCCAGCACTCATTCTACAAACAGTGGTCATATTATCACTGAGAAATTCACTTAAAGAGAAACATACTAGTTCCTTTCTATTTTTCTGCTAAAAAAAAAAAAAAACATTAAAGAAGAACACACCATAATTGTTGGCAGCTGTTAAAAAACATCAGCCCAAACACACCATCGAGGCTGAAAAGGAGAATAATGTGCTCTCATCGATTGTTTACCAGATAATAGCTGTGTCGTTACTTATCTAATACAGGCTGCTTGATTGAGTTTCACTTCCCTCAGGTTTTTCCCAGCACTCTGCCATGAGAAGAAACAAAATGAGGGACTAAAGTTATAAAAAGCATATTTATTAATTTATTTAGTTACTTTAAATGGGAGTCGGAGTTGATATGTAAGTGCTGTGCCTGATGAGCATGAACAAAACACAAAGCGGGAGTCGAAATAAGTCTAAGAACAACTGTATCCGTCGTTGTGCTAATCCTAAATGAAATATGTATTCAGTAAAAGGATTAGGGCTTCCAGTGTCATAAAAGAAACCACTTACCAGCTCCAAAGGTAATTTGTAACCTTAGCAACTGCTTGTGGAAATGAATGGGGGATTAGGATTGGCTGCAGCCAGTGTTGTCCTTGTGCGGTCAAAACAACCTACACACACACTGATGCGTACCCGGTGGGTGCAATAAAAAGTTGCTTTAAGACATAAAACAAGGTTTCATATATAAGGAAGTATAAAAGTAAAGTAAGTGCAAAGGGACACAAACGGATTAGCTGGAAAAATCATGAAAAGTCATTTTCAGTTTATGTATTGTTGAACCAACACAAAAGTGGAAGCAAAGGGTCAGTGGATTTGTTTAGTAGAAATAACAACCTCAGTAAAGCTTGGTGAAGTGTCAGGATAGACCAATCCTAGCGCTTCCCGGGAGTAATTAGTGTGCCTTGCCTTTATTTGTCAAACCAAATCTGTCAAGACAATTGTTTGATCTCAACTGTCTTGATTTGTTCGTGTTTGCGTTTTGTGCCAGTTCTCAGGGAGCCAAGGCCTCAACTGAACCTGCAGGTTCTCACATTACACTTAATTATGTAAAATCTCACTCGAACAGACACCAGAGAGAAAGTGTATATGTTACAGATTACATGCATTTGCACAGAAAATGAAGGTGCAGACTGAAGCATCTGGGCAATATTGTAATTCTTATAGGTGGAAAGATCTGCAGGTGAAGATGCCAGTGGAGATAAGTTAAGGAAACAGAGCGAAAGCAAACAGAAAGAGGAGAAGTGATCTGAGCTGCCACTAGTGTGGGGTAGCACCATGTTGTTGGAGACGTATCAAATAGCTAATTGCCTAATCACGTGGAAGTGACGATAGCCTAACTTGTTCTCTTTCTGTTTGACATAATCCTTCTGTTTTCTTGTCTTCCCTGCTGCCTGTTCATGCATCTGTAAGTTGCTTTCACTCTGCTTGCCAGTCCATGTGACTCATCATCTTCCTTCTCCCACCTCACGCCGTCTTACTTCGCCGTCACTCCTTCCATAAGTCCGTGGAAGCTATTAAAACGGTGGCAAATGGCTTCTCTGGTGACATTTGCTGACATTCAAGGAAGCGCATTTATCAGAGTACTACAGTTCACCTTGGTGAATGAAATCCATTTGTGCTGCTGTGATGGCCCGGTGGCCCTCTCTCTAACTCGTCCCCCCTCCATCCGTGTCCCTAAATGGATGCCCAGTGTACGGGGAAATGGCAAGGTGGCGCGCGGCTTCACAGCTGCTCTCAAATGTCATGCTGAAGAAAAAATCTTTAATGGGCTAAGTGTAGCCTTTCCAGCCCTAACTTGTCAGGTAATCAGAAATCTCTCTCTCTCTCACTCACCGTCTCTCCACTCATCCACCTTTTCCTGGCTCCTCGGTTCCCTCGGGCCACGACACACCACTAATTACCTGTTATACCAATCGGAGAGTGGGAAGGCATGGAAGAGGAAGACTGCTTTTAAGATGGGAGGATATCACAGCCTCCCTCTCATTGCTTTCAGTTAGGTAGGCTGCATATCTTTTACTTGGTTATGATTTATATAAAGCCAAGGCATAACGCTTTGGCACTGCAGTCATCTGGGACATGACACCTCTTTTATGAGTAGGTGATTTTCATGCGAGAGAAGGGAGTTAATTCATTATTCCCACCCGTAGCCGATGGTCACTGTTTCTTCAAGGAAAATTTACATTTTGACCGACACATGAACTGGAAACAAAACAAATCCACAGCTTGCTTTGATTTTTTTTTTTTTTTTTTTTTATGAAAAATGGCCATGCTCTTCTGAAATATATAAAACCATGTAACCAGAGCCAGGGACTGCAGATTGAACTGATCCTTAGGGCTTTGTGGTCATCATATGACCTCAAAGATTCCTGACTTCTGCAAATTTAAAGAAAATTAAATTCTTTAAAATAAAAATTCTTAAACATTTCAAATGATTCTAATAATATAGATGAAAAATATTTAATTTAGTATGACAGCTATGATTATGCATGAGACAGTAAAAATATTCTCACTGAGCTAAAATACTAAGGTTTCACAGTACAACAGTATTCAAACAACAATTTTAAATAAAAACAGATACAGTTGAGCTCAAGAGAAAGACACCTACATAGAGACGTCTGTTGATTCTTAATTGTGAAAAGTGGTTTGGGCCCATCAAATGAGTCAATCTAGCTTGACTTTAAATATCTTTGTTTAAGTAAAATTTAGACATTACAATTAGACTAAAACAGTCCACTTTTTAATGATGTTTCCAGGGCTAAATAGGGACTTGCCAACCTTAAATTATCAAATAAAAGATGCTCAAGAACACCAAGTGTCTGGGGTGGCAAGCCTGGACAATTTAAGAGTTTATGATGTGTTGGCTCATGGATAATGAGCTTTAATTTGGACCAAATCAAGTTCTACATAGGGCCAATTTTGGGCCAGTTCTGGATTTAACTAAACAAAACACAGAATTGGTAAAAAGTTGCACATAAATTATGCTTATTGCTGCATTTCAACCACACTGGTCATAATTGAAGTGCCCTTAATTTTAGACTGTACTTTCGGATTATAGATAAAAAAAAATCTGATGAAACAGCAGCAGCAATTACCATTCTACAAACTGATGAAAGGAAAATTTCATTTATATCATAAAATTATCCCAGTAGAATGAAAAAAACATATTTGGCACTTAAAAAAACTGCATTTTAAATGACAAAAACATAGGCTATCAGTTTCATAAAATGTTTCAGTCTTACTTAGCTTTGTTTCTTTGTAATAGGTCAAAGCACAGAACTTCATCTATGTCATAGAGGTGCCGTATAAACATAACCAACCAACCAGTACCTGTTTAATGTGGAAAGGTGGAAAACCACAAGTAAGCCCAGACCCAACTTTATTACTATGAATCAAGTTTTCAGAATTAATTTTAAATACCTTGGCTGGCTAAGTACCTGTCTCCCTGTAGTACATACACCCACTGGCCCTTTTATTAGATACACCTGTTCAGTTGCTCATTAAGACAAATAGTGAATCCGCCAATCACATGACAGCAACTCAATTCAATTAAACATCTAGGCTAGGTGAAGAACACTTCAGTAGGCTGTGTGTCTACTGGGACACACAGGCATGTGTCTGGTTTAGAAAGGTGAGAAAAATAAAAACAAAAATCCAGTGAATGGCAGTTGAGTGGACAAAAAAGCTTTGATGATGTCAGAGGTCAGAGGAGAAAAGGCAATCTGGTTTGAGATGATTTGTAAGACAACAGTGGCCCAAATAACCATTTTTTATTGCTGTTTTGGTGGGGAGCAATTTCGGCTGGATCATTCAGATGGTTTGGACAGAATTTGGTGTAAACATGAAAACTTGGATCCTTCCTGCTCTTTATCAACAGTTTAAGCTGCTGCTGCTGGGAGCAGGACTGGCTGATTTCCAAAATAAGAAACTGGGATTGTGAAAAAAATGGGAGCGTGATAGAGACCCAGAAGCTCAGAGAGT
>JAHUTJ010033432.1:10790-29240 GCA_036250325.1 Characodon lateralis
GGGTTTACTTGGCACACTCTGAGCCCCTTTGCACAAACTGATCATCAGACCAAAGATCCTCTTAATACTGCTAAAGTTCACTTCATGTGGTAAAAGAGGACACATCATGGATTTGCTGACAACAAAACTGCAGAAACTGGGCGATCTTGTCATGTCAATACGGACTAAAATCTTGGTGGAATATTTCCATCACCTTTTGAAATCTATTCCACAAACAATAACTAGCAGTTCTAAAGGCAAACGTTAGCCCAACTAGTAATGTCTATGAAATAAAGTAGCCAGTGGATGTACACTGTAGGTGCATCTTTTTTCTTTTGTCATATTATAAACACTGACCACTAAATGTGTAATATTCTGGTTAGAACCACTGTTGTATTCCAAGTATGTACTGTTTCTGAGAGTTAACAGATGTTTTTAATGCTAAGTAATTTTTCTGCACTGGAGGGCCATGTCAGTTATCACACCTCCTCAGGCCCCCTGGAGCTGTCTTATTGCCAAACAAAGAAAACATAACAGAAGCTACAATTACTATATGAAAAGCAAGCTTGTAGAGCTTTTCTGCAGGTAGTGTTACCCAGCAATAAAAAAAAAAGCAAATCCCTATTTGATTACCAATCTGAAAGATTTTGTTTATTAGTCAAGTCATGTCCTGTGTGCTACATTTGGACGAAACTGAAAAATGTCAAGTCATGTTCCCTCTGGCCATGCTGTACTAATTTAACAGTTTACCGGATACCTTTTCAAATTGTTGTACCTTCCAAATGAATATAAGTCCAAAACAAATCACGTAACTGCTAAAGGAGAATGGCATGCATAACGTATTTCCAACAGACCTCGAGTTTTACTTTGCAGAAAGTTAATACATTTGCAGAAGTGCGTGACACTTGGGAACTTCAAAGCAATAAAGTGCTTACTCACAGCTGATTTGTGAGATAGTAATATAATTACTATTATTACCTGATTAAAAATGCAAACATTTTGAGTTAAATGTCATTCTCTAAAAAACTTTAAAGCTACCAAAAAAAAAAAAACTGTTTGTGAAATTAATCAACTCTCTTCATATATAGGAGGTAAAATCAGCATTACAAAACATCAACGTTTTTCCTAGTTTAAATATTTTAATGGGGTCATTTAAAATTTGGCAACAACCAAAGTTATAACCAAGTAACAACTACAAAAAATCATAGCAAATCCACAAATTAAGTTATGGTACAGAACTTGGATTGACACAGGAAATAAGTATTGAATATACTTATACAATTATACTAAATACTTTGTGGTAAAGCCTTTTCTGGTAATGACAACTTTAATGACATTTGTATGGAGAAACAAGTCTTATGCATTATTTAGATGTGATTTTCAGCCATTCTTTCACACAAAATGCCTTCAAAATCTGTAATGTTGTGTGATTCCATTGTATGGTCTCTGATCTCTGTTTTCCTCCGTAGATTTTTTAATCGGATACAAGTCAGGTGAGGTTTTTCTCTAAAACAAATTAGGACTTTCCTTGGCTGTGTGTTTGAGACTATTGTATTGCATTGGGAATCTAGATTTGTTTTATCTTGAGACCTGCAAATTTCACATGTGGCATGGTGTTTAAGAGTGACATGCAGAGCCATTTGTGTCTTATCCTTTATGTGAAGAAATCACATAAGGGATAAGGTAACTAATCAGAGATCTTTTTAGTAAAGCACATTTGTCAATTGCTGGTTGATTTTTTTCCTTTTTTCAAAATTTTTATCAAATTCAGTCTTCAAAATGTTTATTTATATTCTTTTCACAGTGTTTACCAATATCAGAAGGCTTGATTCTTGTGCCTCTTGTGAAGCCATGTACCCAGATATAGACAAAGCAGAATTAGCAAGGCTTCATTCTTTGTTAACATGTTTATTGGCAGTGTACATTTGTTAGTAAAACCAAATACACCACTGGATGACATCTTTAAACCCTGGTTTATCATGCTAATGTAACATAATAAATATGACTTATTTATCATGTATTACACACTAAGTGTCCTAATGTCATATGTATTTTTGACATAGACTTAGATTTTTTCCCCTTGGTGTCAGATGACTAACTGACAGGTCTTTCTGTAATGTGACTTTGCATAAACATATTGACTGAAATGCTGATACACCGCTGCTCTAAGTGTGATGGAAGGGGCAGCAAACGGCCGAGTTAAGGAAAGCTGGAGAGACCAAGAAGAAGCACAACCAGTCGTGTCTCGCATGCAAGCTCACAAAAACATCTCCACATAAAGGAATCTTAATACGCAAGCAAAAGATGGTGCACAAAATGTTTATGTCACAAAGTGATATATATTTGGGACATGCACTCAAACCACAGCTTGCCCGGCACTATCTGAATGCAAAAAACATCTCTGTACATGTCAAAGTTTCATTAATTAGCAGGGTGTAATGTTATTTTCCTTCAGGCTGAGCATTAGAACTAGCAGAAGATTAAAGAAGTGTTGGAGAGATGACGTGAAAAGAGAAATGAGGATACTGGCAAGACAAGAGGTATTAACAAGACAAACCTGAGAGAAGCTGATTGACAGCTTTGATCTTAGCGTAACGTTCAATACGAAACAATGCTTTCATTTGAATTTGAATTGAATGAAACCACCAAGTTTTCTTTCTTCAGATCATTAATTAAATAGGCCAAGAAATATTTACATTACCAGAGTTAAATTTGTTGTGTCCGCATCCATGTATAAGTGTCATGTGTGTATGCGTTTGTGAGTGTATGTATGTGTGCACAGATGTGGAGGCAAATGTTGTCGTAAGTTAAAGCGCAAAGGTGGTTGTAAAGGGGGATGGAGCAGGCCCCAGAGGCTACAGGCACAGACAAACATTTGCAGCAGCCCAAGGCGGACACAGGCCCGCTACACAGCTCAGGCTGTGAGGCAGATCAAAACATGTTACAGCTTCATAAAACTAAGAGGCGTTTAAGAAAATTAGGCCTTAAGATCTTTAGAAGTAAAAACTAAATGTAACATTTTAAACATTTGATTGATTGATTGATTCAATGACAATATATTTGCACCTCAGTCAATAGTAACATGCTGAATGTGCACAGGATTCCTTTAAACACACATAAGAACTTCACACTAATACCTGAAGTACATCCAAAACCTGCTCTACAAAGTCTCCCGAGTGCAGCTGTTAATTTTTATTGCAGGTTTTGCCACTGAACTGAATAAATACACCGGCTTTTGAGTTTCCATTCATTCCTACAACTTTGCAAAGCTGATTTTGCAGAAGAGCAGATCCTTTAAAAGTCAACTCTGTCTACCTCTCCACATTTTGGCCTTTCATAATGTCAGGCCCCTTTATTGATAAGCAGTTCTTCCATTCAGGGAAACACGGGCGGCCATACAAAGAAATGAAAATGGGAAATGACTTTTGGGGTTGCACATCATTTAAGAGAAATAATTCAGTTTTTCCCAACTGGGCTGTATCAAGATGCAGGTCTTACACAGAAGACATGCATTGCAGCAGAGCAAGATGAAGCAAAAACATAGAGACAACTCACTATTGCTGGTGTCTGTCCCTCTTGCCCTCCCATTGGGTGGCAGAAATAGGGGTCTCTTACTGTGCAACGCAGATGCTGACAGGGATTCAACCCTATGCAGCAGAGTGAGACGTATCTCTCAGGACCTTGTGTATATGTGCATTTGTGTTTCTATCTTTACGGGGACCATGAGTGAGGACATATTTGGAAACGATTTGTCGCCTCTTTCTCCTCACAGAACAACAAAAGGCTGTTTGAATGTGGTTTCACGTTTGGGGCTAGAATTAGGTTTAGGTTCAAGGGTTATGCTTGGGTGTGACACCTCATTGTAAAGGACAAGTGAATGCTTAAAGACAGGGAATGTCCCGACAAAGACAGCTAAACCCCTGATGTGTGCGTGTATGCACACACGAAGCTATTAGCGCGGCTCGTCAGCTCCAAGAAAAAGGCCACAAAATATCTTGTTCGCACCTTTCCCCAGACAGCCTGTCCACGAAGTGCTTTTCTGTGTAAGAATGTAGGACGTGTGTGTGCACTTGCGTGTGTCAGTATGGCCCCCTGCAGACTTGGCTATGTTACCAACAGTGAGTTGACGTGAACATGGCTGAGTGTGTGTCTCAGTTATGATAGGGGAAGCAGAGAAGTGTCCGTGTGTGGCAAAAGTACCTCTTCCTCCACTCAGGCCCAACGACCATTTCCATGTCAGTGCAGTTTTCCTGTCGTTCATGGAGGATGATTTCGGAGTGCTTCATCAAGAAAGACAAATTTACAAATGAAACACCCACTTCTGGCAAAAATAAGCAATTAAAACAATCAATTCTCTAATAGACAACTTAAAGATACTTAGTTTTATTTTTTATTTATTTAGTTTTTGACCTTGACTTCATAAACCTGCTTTAAAAAGTTGGATCGTGGGCGTGGCGCTGATGGTGTAGGGGCAAAAGCGCGCGACCATGTGCGGAGGCTATAGTCCTCGATGTCTACCCCTCTCTCTACCCCTCTTTCCTGTCTGCCTACTGTCAAAAAATAGAAAAATAAAGGCCACTAGTGCCGAAAAAATATCTTTAAAAAAAACAAAAACAAAGTTGGATCGCAAAGCATTTAAAGCACAGAAAACTCACAAAACATAGAGTGCATTAGCAACGACTTAGAATGAGTAGATAAAGCAGGATGCTGTTAATCTCGTATCCAGGCTTTGTATTTCCTTCTTTGTGTTTGAGCACAAATGTCTGTGTCAAAGGAAGATAATATTTTTTGTTTATCCTTGTTAAATTAATTCTCTTTGAAAGAAGAGATTTGTGCTTGTCAAAATCAGTCTTTTTAGTTGATTTGAAATAAGCTGTTTGGAAGGATACTTTTATTTTGTTTTGTTTTACAAATGCTACACGTTTTTGATTTTTATTTGTAAAAAATGCATAATTTTCTTTCCACTTCACAACATTTATCAGAAGGATGCAGTAACCTCCACAATTTGTTTTTGTTCCCTGTCCATCTCATGACACATGTCTGAACATCAGTTTTTTAGTTACTTTCTATGCTACATTTGTTGTCTCAGGTTGCTTTAAAATAAGCTCATTAACTTAGGTTGTTTGTAGTACCGTCAAATTTTGAAAAAACAAAACATTTAAAAAGCTTCAGAAGGCGATTGGTTACTTTAAATTTCATTTAGGGATATTAGAGTTAACAGTAATGAATACTGAAGACTTGAAATTTTAACCAAGCTTCAGAATTAGGAAAGATTATTTTCCTTCCTCTTTGTAGCTAGTTAATTTGTGTTATTAAGAATACATGTATTTGAACACTTCCTGTATTCCTGTGTCTGAATGATGACTAAAGTTTAGTTTGGACATCAGTCACCATGTAACATTTGTCTTAATGGCTTGCTTTGAAATGTACTTACTGTAGTAGATTAGGCTGTTATAGTGCAGGCATTTTTTCAGAAATGAATTTTAAACAGGCTAAGAACTGTTAAAACATTTCAAGAACGCCTTGTTTAATTGAGGAAGCACATTCATTTTCTTTAAACATAGGTGGCCAAGTCAGTTGGTTGTGGTTGAAAACATTAGATAAATAAGCTTAATATCCTTGACAACGTCTTCTATCAAAAGATGGAATAGATTTTTGAAAGGGTGTATTTTAAACCAAACTGCATTGCCTTGAAAATGTAATTACACTGCTTAAGCTTTTTCACCTCTTGTCACATTACAGCCACAAACGTCTATCTATTCTACGCTTTTTATTACACAAGTGGACTCCATTTACTAATTAGATGACATCCTAACAGATCCCTAAATGGATTTTATTTAGTGGTATGGCAGTAAAAGGGCTGAATGCAAATACAGGTCACACTTTTCAGATTTTTATTTAAAATTTTCCTTCAATCTTTATCGGCCTGTCAAACTTTTACAAAAATCTAAAATCAGAAAATGGGCACAAAAATTCTTATTTGTTCAACTCTAGAGCAAAGACGTATAGAAAGATAAGGAGAAAAATTAAGTATCTCCCTGCATCCTTCTGAGAAAAAAAAATTAATTAAGTTTGATGTTGTAATTAAGAATTATTAATTCAAGGGTATTGTTCTCTGTAGTTCCCGCTGATATGGCAGTGGTGATAAGATGCCGTACTACACTAGTAGTGCCATCCTCCATCATGACATATCAAAGGTGCTGGGAGTGGCAGCCATGACTTTTTGAGGCTCCACTGAGGAGCCAACGCTATGATCATAATTGTTTCTACATGAAGGACTCCATAATTAATTGGCCTTTCTTGAAGTTCAGTACAGAAGGAAAACAGCGGATACTTAATAGGAATGTGTGTGTGCGTGTGTGTGTGTGTGTGTGTGTGTGCGTGTGTGTGTGTGTGTGTGTGTGTGTATGTGTGTACAGTTTAAGTATGAATGGATAGCGAAAGATGTATCTAACCTGTCCATAAAGGAATCCAAGGTGTTGTGGTAAATCACCTTGGATACATGTGTGTGTTTGTGTGTGTGTGTGTGTGTGTGTGTTGTGTGTGTGTGTGTGTGTGTGTGTGTTGTGTGTGTGTGTGTGTGTGTGCGTGTGTGTGTTTGTGTGCATCTGTGTGTCTGCCAATGTAAGTGTGTGTGTCCATATGTGTGTGTGTGTTTGTTAAAGTTGTCCTATTAAGGTGGAATTCAAATGCTTCAACAGGGACAGTTTGACTGGCTCCTTCCCTTCACTTAATAGTTCCACTGTGGCGGTATTTAATGTGAGGAGGCTTGGCTTTTTAAAAACTAAAGGAACGCAACTAAATCATAGCGTGCAGAAATGACCATTTTAATGAAAACAATGTTCCCTTCAGCACTGCCCTTCAGGTGGTCCTGGGACTCAAGGGAGAACTCGGGAATTCAGGGACCACAGGGTGCAGAATAATGACCATGGAAACCTGGACTGGAGAATGCATGCTTGTTATGCAAAAGAGGAAGGACTGGTATCCTAAGGGCGCTGATGGGAGGGCAGGAACATACATACATAAACATAGGGAGGGGACAGCTGGTCCTTAATAACCTCTGGTAAATGGTGCCTGAGGTAATTAAAGTGCCCAGTGGGACAAGAACGGCAAACACGCTAAGATTTACTCAGACACCAGAAAGCTTCTTTAACAAATCAGTGTGGAAATCAGAGGGAAAATTACCGTTCTTAAAGCTACCAACCAGACATTTCTGCAAAACAAGCAAATTTGCTTTGAAAATAGTTCCTCACATGTAAAACAACATTTCATGGTCTGCCAGTTTTGCTATTTTGATGTAAACAGATTATTTGATTAAGATACAAATCTTTCATCCCCAAAAGAAGATAACCTGTCTCTGATGACCATATGACCCAAAGGATGTAAAAGTTATTTTGAAAAATCAGGCAAAGATGGAGCAAACATTTCATCAAAAATACAGAAAATGACTAAAAGTCCTTAAAATCCCAGCAGTCCAGGGTACAGGTGATACCTCTCAGAGGACAGATCTCCCTGAGGTCCGCTGCTTGCCGCTGCCAAGACTGGCACTGCTGGTGCTGCTGCTTCTGCTTTTGCTCCTATACTTTATTCTTTTCTTCTGCAAGTCCCCTGTTCCCCTCTCCCTGCTGCTTTACTTCCAGCTCATCCTGCTGCATCTCGACTGCTCTCCTCCTTTTTCTGCTGCTGCTGGCCTCCTTAGTATGGCACCCTGCTGTTTCTCTGCTGGTAGTCAACTGACCCTTCTCAGGAGAAGGATCCTCATGCTATTCCTTTAACCCCCCAAAGCTGCTTGCCTAAAGATGGTTCAGCCTATGCATGTGTGGGTAATTTTGTAATCAGTTTGAAACACAACCAATACAAAATTGGAGAGTAATGTGAGAATGTAGCAAAGAGGGTGAAAGTGGTCATTATGTCCTCCAGCAGCCTAAGCCTATAGCAGCATAACTACACAGAAAGTTTCAGNTTATGTCCTCCAGCAGCCTAAGCCTATAGCAGCATAACTACACAGATAGTTTCAGTTCAGATTATTTAGTTAAACGGCGCTTATTTTCAACAATGTCGTCTCAAGGCACCCCACAAAGGGTCCCACTGATGGTCATTGTTATACTAAAAACCACAAGGATTGGGATACCTCTCTCTGTCAGACTGATTATAACCATTGAAAAAGAGGGGTCATACAGGTAGAAGAAATGCTATCATGTCAATATGGACCAAACTCTCTGAGGAATGTTTCGAGCACCTGGTTGAATCTATGCCATGAAGGATTAAGGCAGTTCTGAAGGCAAAAGGGGGTCCAACCCGGTACTAGCAAGGTGTACCTAATAAAGTGGCCGGTGAGTGTGTGTGCATATACACACACACACTCACACACACACACACACACACACACACACACACACACACACCACCAACACTGTTTACAGTGGGGAGGGTGGGCTACTGACCTCAACTCAGGACGTTGTGTGTTGGTGGACAGAGTACTTCAAAGACCTCTTCAATCCCACCGGCACATCTTCCACTGAGGAAGTGGAGCTTGGGGACCTTGGGGCGGGCTCTCCAATCTCTGGTGCTGAGGTCACCGAGGCAATTAAAAAGCTCCTCGGTGGTAAGGCCGGTGAGATTCGCAGTAGAGTGTGTTCCAACTAAAGGGGAGTCACACTCTTAAGTAAGGTCCATTCGGGGGTTTTGGAGAAGAGGGTCCGTCGGATAGTCGAACCTCGGATTCAGGAAGAGCAGTGTGGTCTTCGTCCTGGCCTTGGAACACTGGACCAGCTCTACACCCTCAGCAGGGTCCTGGAGGGTTAATGGGAGTTCGCCCAACCAGTCTACAGGCGCTTTGTGGACCTGGAGAAGGCGTTCGACCGTGGCCATCTGGGAATCTTGTGGGGGGTACTCCGGGAGTATGGGGTACCAGTCCCTTTGATACGGGCTGTTAGGTTCCTGTACGACCGGTGTCAGAGCTTGGTCTGTATTGCCGGCCGCTGCATTTCCATGTCGAGAGGAGCCAGCTGAGGTGGCTCGGACATCTGGTTAGGATGCCTCCTAGACGCCTCCCTGGTAAGGTGTTCCGGGCATGTCCTGCCAGGAGGAGGCCCTGAGGAAGACCCAGGACACGCTGGAGGGACCCCTTTTGCCTTCAGAACTGCCTTAAACCTTCATGGCACAGAGTCAAGAAGGTACTGGAAACATTCCTCAGAGAGTTCGGTCCATATTGACATAAAAGCATCACACAGTTGCTGCAGATTTGTCAGCTGCACATCCATGATGCGAATCTCCCGTTCCACCACATCCCAAAGGTGCTCTATTGGATTGAGATCTGGTGACTGTGGAGGCCATTTGAGTACAGTGAACTCATTGTCATNCCAGTCTGAGATGATTAGTGTTTATGACATGGCGCCTTATCCTGCTGGAAGTAACCATCAGAAGATGGGTACACTGTGGTCATAAAGCGATGGACATGGTCAGCAACAATACTCAGGTAGGCTGTGGCGTTGACACGATGCTCAATTGGTACTAAGGGGCCCAAAGTGTGCTAAGAAAACATCTCCCACACCGTTACACCACCATCAACCTGAGCTGTTGATACAAGGCCGGATGGATCCATGCTTTCATGTTGTTGACCCCAAATTCTGACCCTACCATCCGAATTTCGCAGCAGAAATCGAGACTCAGACCAGGCAACGTTTGTCCAATCTTCTATTGTCCAATTTTAGTGAGCCTGTGTGAATTGTAGCCTCAGTTTCCTGTTCTTAGCTGACAGGAGTGGCACCTGGTGTGGTCTTCTGCTGCTGTAGCCCATCCGCCTCAAGGTTCAACGTGTTGTGCATTCAGAGATGCTCTTCTGCATGCCTTGGTTGTAACGAATGGTTATTTGAGTTACTGTTGCCTTTCTATCAGCTGGAACCAGTCTGGCCATTCTCCTCTGACCTCTGGCATCAACAAGGCATTTGTGCCCACAGAACTGCTGCTCACTGGATATTTTCTCTTTTTCAGACCATTCTCTGTAAACCCTAGAGATGGTAGTGTGTAGAAAATCCTAGTAGATCAGCAGTTTCTGAAATACTCAGACCAGCCTGTCTGGCACCAACAACCATGCCACGTTCAAAGTCACTTAAATCACCTTTCTTCCCCATTCTGATGCTCAGTTTGAACTGCAGCAGATCGCCTTGACCCTTCCAGTTATCTGTTGAAAGTCTTGTTCTCTCTCGCTTTCCTGTAGGCCGAATAACCCAAAGACTTGTCTCCTACTCCCCAGCTCCTACTGAATCTTGGGCAAAATTGGAGATGGCCCAATGGAATAAGACCCTAAGATCTTACATATATTCTGATATTGGCTGACCAACTCCATAAAGAGTCTCAGGAACAGTCGTCCCTCTATAGCTCTAGAATTGTCACCCAGTCTGAAGTGGTCTGCCCAGATTTATAAAGAGTAAAAAGAAAAATTCCTTCATCCTGGCACTCAGCTCTTGTTAAGTATGCTACACTGGTTTTTAATTGCTTTGATGACTTGCATACTGTTTTGACAGGTTTATGTCATTATCAGTGGTTGAGGTGAAAACGCAAAAGCAGGCCAGATGCAAGCAGAATCACGATGAAAGGATATTTGATGAAAAACAATAACTTAATACATGAAGCACAAAGGTAAGGGGTGGGATAAAAGCAGTAACACAGATGAATGGCAACAAGATTGGCTAACAGGAACTAGATAGAAGGATCTAGCAAGTAATGAAAAGGGTACATCAATGCAAATGACTGTGATTAGTGTCATGAAAACCAGATGAGTTTAATTAACTATTTAATGAATGCACTGTGGCTGAATGGGTACCTAAACTGGGGCAACTGAAGGGAAATTATTAATATAACAGAAACATAGCGAAAGTATATAAAACTTGTATGTTCTAAAATGCCAAAACTTTAACTTTGTCACAGAGTCTCTGAAAGGGACTAAGTAAAATATGTATGAGTATGTATATGACATCCGATTTGTTAGAACATTTTCCATGCTTACTTTTTTTTTTTTTTGTTTAAAGTCCTATACAGAGAAAGGGAAGCATCTTATTTGGGGAATATGTGGTTATTCTAATTCAAGCGTGACTTTAAAATGTTTGCTATAACTGGCATAAAAAAGAAACTGTTCAGTGCTCTATTAAGGTAATGAAAGAGAACAAAGAGGCAAGTTTCCTCAAGGCTCACATTTGAACATTAAAGCAACACAAATTCATTATGAAACCTGAGTGTTTTTAACAAGAACCAAATAAACATGAATAAAATTACCTCCAGGTACACAAACTGCAAACACGTTTTTGCGTTTTAGCATCTAAACAAGAGTGATGCCATGGTAAAAATACACCCAACTGGTCAGATCTTTTAAGCAGAAAAAGTAAACCATGTCACTGTGTGTGTTCTCCTTGGCTGAGTGGGCAGGATATTTTTTTCGGTCCTTCGTGACATAAAAACACAATTAACCGACTCCTTTCTTTTGTTACTGCTTCAGGCGCACCAAAATGAATACTCTAGCCTGCCTAGATATGCTGCAGGTGAACGTAATAAGCAATCACACTGTACTAAGCTCATTTATAGAATTCCTTAAGGGGTTCGGTACATGAATATGGATAAAGGCAATATCAACAGTGTTTATACTGATTTCAAGGTGCTTGTGTGTAGGGAAAAAAAACAGAGGAGATGCTTATTGTTCTTTAATGTTCTATTTAGTTCCTTGGAGAAGCTGAATTGCAACACCTGATTATCTTTGAGCCCGAGTATCAAGTAGAAAAGGTAATTCTCCAGAGATGGATTCAAACTCCTTCACCCACTTCTTAAGTTTCTTCATTCTCATTTCATTTCATTTTATCTCCTCTGAATCTTCTGGGTTGAGTGCACTCCTCTACACTGCTTCGTTTCTTGCGGCATATTGTTTCCTTCAGCCTGTTAGTTCTCTCTTCCCCTCCTTCTACCACTATTTTCCTATTTACTCAACTTCTCTATCCATTGTGTCTTTTTCCTCTTACTTCTCCATCTACTCTTTTATCCTTCTATTTGAAGGGCCATGTAATCTGATTACTGGTACACCACAAAAATAGTCCTGTAAACTCTGAAGTTCATTTCAATTATGTCACCACAATATTGTAGTAAATAACACCCTGAACAACCCGCTTAAAGCAGCTTCATGACGTGTCCAATCATCTATAGACGACCACAGGTGTGCTGTGTTATTCACCTTCAGGAGAGGTAAAATGTGCCTTACCTTGGGATAAAATTGCCTTTTATATGACGGCTCATATACCTGCAGTCAATCCAAACCCATATGTACACAAAGATTGCATTGTGGTTCTTCAGCAGAGTGACAGCTCCTCAGGCTGAGAAGAACAAAGCAACACACAGCCAGAAGAGCCTTTGCCTGGCTGCACCTGTGGTTAATTTCGGTTGCATTATGTTTTCTGAACTCATCTGTCTAAGATCTACATTTTTTTGTAGAAATCGCAGGAGTCTGGATCACCACAACATTCATAATTCAGTAGTAGGATATTATATATTGTTCTGTAGTATTAAGCGCCCTCAGATTGAAGTTGGTGGATGTTACAATACAGAACATAAAGCAAATCTCTGAATAATAAGATGCATTTAATTGTTTAACTTTGACAAAGGAAAAATATCGGCATGTAAACCTATTGATGAGTATCAGCTTTCTGCTCAAAGTTTAATTTGTGAGATCCTAAAGATTTGATCGATCTGATCCAATATCAGTATCAGACACAATACTGATGTCATTCATGGATCAAATAACAGCTGAAGCCACAGATCCACTTATAAGATTACGCTTAAACCTTCCTTTATGATAAAGCTTATAGTTGAGTGGCTTAGGTTATCCTGAGCTATTGGGTTATGCTACTCTAGAGTTAGGCTGCTGGAGAACATATTGATCACTGTTCTTCTGCTTCTGTGTTTCTCTCCTAGACAAAGCCACCAAAGGAGCAAGCTGAGTTGTATCCAAATGCCAGGTTTGAAATCTTTTTTACATTATTTGCTACAAATTGTGCTTATGAAATTTCTTTCTAATATCCTAAATAAAGAGACATTTGGCTGTGCTTAAAAGGTGCTCCAGACATTTTTAAACCTGCTTGATATAACTATGTTTATGAAGTGCAAACATTTTAAGTTACATAAGAGCTAAAAAAAATAATTGGGTTTTCCAAATAAATGTGGGTATAAATTGAATACTGTAACATAATGACCAATAATCATCTCCAACTTCAGCGTATAAACGTTCTTCTAGAAATGCTGGCTCAGCCTTTGTCGGTGTTTCAAACAGTTTTGTTAATTAGAACATTGTAGATTCTCTGCACAACTTTCAGGGACTCTGTGACCAAGTTAAAGTTTTTACATTCTAAAATATACTAGTCTTATATACATTTGTGAAAAATAACAAATCCAAAAAATATGACTTAAAATAAACACAATTCTTTTTTTCTACCCACACACAATACATATGTACCCTGGTAATTTATTTTAACATATCATTTATGTTGTAGAATAATTTCTTGCTCTATAATTAATTGTAAAGTATTCAAAAAAGCTCCATGGGGCAGTCTAATATGTCACTATAATCACTATGACAGACTAAACATAATAGGCTATGTTAATAAGGTCATTTACATTTCTAATTACTGTGATAATTAATAAATGTTTTAATGTCAGCTCATACCTCATCTGTCATATATTTAAAGAGTGCTATAACCTCATCTGCTCAGGTGTTGTTGTAATTTCATGGAACAAAATGTCTCCTCATTAAAACCTAGTCAACAACACAAGGAATGTTCATCTGTAAAAAAAATGTCACAGTTCGAACCTGGACTCAGATGCAATCAGGACACAGAACAGTGAATGCCCAGGGAAATGCCTTGTTTTAGAAATGGCTCGCTGGAAAAAAGACCAGAGAGAGAAGAAAAGACTGATTGGAGAGACTTCCTAAATCTCGCTGTCCCAGCAGTTTGCTGTTTGTCCAACTGAGAAGCAGCTGTTCTGCAGCAACAACAGATCTCCATAGCCATAGTGGAGCAGAGCAGCCGCAGGGCACAGAATGTTGTACAGAAACAGCAAAAGAGTCAACACCTGTGGGACAGCCAATAAACACAAGCTACCTGAAATAACAAACACCAATCTGATCGCACATACAGTGGAAAGAAAACTACATACTACATCAGAGTACAAAGGACCTTAAAGAACAAAATGATCCTCATCTACTGAAAAATGCTCATAGCAAATATACTGTTCTTATTTAGTTTCTGATGCACAGGTGCATATATGGAGAGCCAGAGAATACAGGCAAGTGTTGACAGTACAACATGGGCCAATCCATCACACAGCAACACAGACACACACAGGACCAACAACCATGCATTCACAAACTCATAATTAAGGGAAATTTAGAGACCAATTCAACTAACAATCTTGTTTGTGGACTGTGAGAGGAAGCCAGATTACCTGGAGGAAACTGACACTTGCACAGTGAATCCAAATGTTTTGGAGAAACAGTCCAGGCAAAAAACTACATGTAAAATGTAAAAACTTTACATTTTCCAACAGAAACCCAACATTAGAACTTCAACTTATAATTTCCCCTTCTATTAATACTAACTAAATTAGCATCCTATGTTTAGCAAGCTAACAGGACACTTTTAAGTAACTTAGAAGGAGCCTGCACTGATGTAGCATCTCTTAGCTACTATAAAGGAACAATAAAACCCTTATCATGACTTAAAAATGTATTGCAATGTCATAGTTGAACAGCACATTTCTGCAAGTTATAAAAATATCTCACATTCTGGGTAGAGATTCAGATCAATATCTTAGTTTCATCATTCTGAACTGTGACAAGACCAGCACTCATGCAAGATTTATTTTATTCGATGCAAAAAAAAAGCTCTCACAATAGTTTGACCCCTAGGGCCAGACATGTTTTGACAAAAATAGAAATAATGGTTGTCCTTTAAATTCCTTTTAAACTGCGTTCCTGTCCTTCAGCCTGCAACCATTGTCAGCCCTCTCCAGTGGAATCTGATATGACCCTCTATAAAGATGTAAGAGGTGCGGGGAAAGATGGCTATGTAGGATATCCTTTACGCCAAAGACATTCAATATTAAGCACTTCTTTAAAAGCTGATGGTGCACAGAGGCTGCTTCAGGCATCAAATGGAAGAGAATAACAGTGGGTGGAAAACTCATCCTAGATAATCTTTTTGAAGCAAAAGGCAAGTGTCTCCTCTCAGGGAAAACGCCTGCTGAGTTTGTGGCTCATAGTGCAGGGCCCTGCATCTTACAGCTGTTTTGTTCTAGGAGATTATCCCACACAGAAAGCAGAGATCTGTAGTGGAACAGAGCAAGTTAAAGAGTTCAGGTGCTTCTTCAGATGACTCTTTGAATATTAAGAAAATAAATGTAATTTAAATCTGGGTCAGGTCTAAGAGATTACCTTGTATGCTTAGAATCATTTTAAGTGCTAGAGAGCTTTCTGCATTACCTATATGTTTACCATTGCAGCACATCACAATTTATTGCACTCTAGACATTTCAGTCATGCTGATATAATATGCTTTGAAATTATTCCCCTCTGTATCCATATTCAACTGTTTAGGGGTCCATTTTATTGCCTTAATAACTGCTATTCAGTCATTTCAAAAACAAAAGGTGGGGTCTTACTCCTGCAGTATGAATTGACACAGCAAAGTGGCAAAATACCTGGGAAGAACTGGCATTGGCATCTTTTCTCACTAGCAAAAAGTGAAAACTGCCAAAAGTCCTTGAGGGAACCTTTTACTTTAGCTTTCATCTCTGTAAATATTTCTAACTTTAACGTAGGACTTCTAACAGTGTTGCATTCCAGTATTACATTTGTAGATATGCACAGTAGGCCATGAACAGTTAAAAAATATATTATATATATATTATAATATATAAGGACAAAAGGAAGTTTACAAGGCTAGAAAGACACAAGAAACAAGGATATAATGGATACAAAGATGGAAGGATGTAAAGAAGGACACAACCTTCAGACAACAAGATATATAGTATAAAGTAAAATATTTTTGCATATTTTAATTTTGTGTAGACTTATCCAGAAAACACTGAGATGTTAAATAGACTAAATGTATACTGCACTTTTCTAGTCATACTGATCACTCAAAGCACCAGAGCCCCATTTAACCATTAGTACTCACAAACACACATACATTCATAAACCCATATGCAAATCAGTCAGTAACTTGGGGTTAAGTGTCTTGCCTACGGGCACATAGACAAGAAGCAGAAGGAAGCTGGAATTGAACCATCATATTTCTGATTTCAAGACAACTAGTAGTAGTAGACTACCCACTACCCACAGTATCCCCATATCAAAGTCCACACTGTTCTAGGTTGTGTAGGATACCTGGCCTAAGGAGCTGGGCACCTTGCTGATATTGCATTGACATATTTATACCTTTTAATATTTTATTTTTTCTACACGTTCTTGTTTTAATGTAGGTTAGGTTAGATACATTTAGGCCAAATCAACAAATACTCATAATATCTCATAATGCTGTTCTCTAACTAGTGAGATTGCATTTTGTATATCTACAATAAGGTGCTGATACAGAGCAGCCTCAGGGCACATTGTGTCTATGCAACTTGTTACAGTGTTACTAACAGCTGACTAAGCACTAGCCATCAAAATGATTCAAGTGTTTCTTCATTGACCTCATTGGTAACCTTGTTCAGTTCTGTTTGTGACTTGTCTGTATTTAGCTACAGGCTATAGGCTGCACATCCCCCTGCTGTCAGCAGGACTTCATCCAGCGAACGTCACATCACATAAAACAAAGTTGATAAGGGGACAAAACAGATGTGAGCGAAGCTAAAATATTAATTTGCTGAATAATACCAAAATGAGATAAGGCACTGTAGGTTCATCAGAAGCTACTTTTTCCCATACAGGAAGCAGTGGACAGCAAGGAATCAATAAATAATTTTTCACTCCTGCACAAGAAAAAAAACAGAAAAAGAAGTTGTGTCGAAACTCCATTTTCACTGACCCTGAAGCCAATTGAAGAGTCTGTCAGCCAGCATCAGGCTGACAGACTCTGAGTGACAGAAACAAATTATGTTCACTGAAGTCGTTCAGTTCTTCTCTGGCACCAATCAAGATTATAAAAATCTTTACAATATGAGCTGAAGTCCAGAATGTTCTTTCCAGCACAGACACCATCATCCCAGTTTGATGTTTCCAGATTAACCATGAAGAAGGAACCTGTCAACAATACCAAGAAAGGATGGCTAAACCATCTGGGCTGATATTCTTAAACACAAAGAGGTTGCATTTCTACTAGGGATGCAAACAAATAATTGAATTACGATTAATTGTCCAATAATGGTTTATTAGATAAAAATTTGTGTGACTTGATTAACTGATAACGTCTGCTTACGCTGTCTTTAAATGATAATTATACACCTTTGTTCATGGGGAATATTAGACATATTTTATTGTATTCATCTGATTTTTTTCCTATTCAGTAACCTAATAGGTCCTGTTTAATTATATTTTGTAAATGTGTCTAAGTTTAATATTGTGTGAGAAAACCACCATTTTATATTAATTCATTTAGTATTTAATACAGCTAAATTAAAACATAATGATGTGCTTCTTTTTTTAAATTCAGCACAATGTATAAAATTTAGCCCTTCACCTTATGAAAAGACCCTCAATACAAGAGAAAACTCAGTTTTTTAGGAAAATGGCCTCTCAAAGTGTGCTGCATGTAAGGTTATTTTACTAATGTTGACGCAGCTGCTGTTAGATGTCACCACATCATGAAAACGCAGAAAAAGAAACTAAAACATGCAATAACGGATGGTCACATTTTAATAACCTATAATATGGAAACTTAAAAGGTTCGAAAAACCTATGGAACATAAAAAAAACAAATGTGAGAAAAAGATTATTGCTGATGAGACATTCTGAAAAATTTTGAAAAGCTGTTACAGTTGTGCTCATATCCATCCATCCATACATTTTCTATACCCGCATCTTCCATACAGGGTTGTGGGGGAGCTGGTGCCTATTTCCATTCATCCATTGATTAGTATGCAGCATGGAACTTCGACAATTTTGAAAAAACAAAAACTGGATGCACAAGTTTTAATTTATTCTGGTTTTACACTAATCAACTGATGTTCACCCAAACCAAGATGACATACGAAAAATATTAAGTGTCAGATCTTTTCTGTGATTACCCTGCAGTCTTTGCTGCAGCAAGTGTTTTGTTGGACAGTTCACAACTGTCTCCTTTCGTTGTCCGATGAGCTAACCCCTCCCTTCTACTTCCCCATGTCTAAAGGGATTGCTCAATCCAGCTCTCCATCTAACGGGTCCGGACTTCCCTAAACCTGAAAGATCTTACTAAGCAGGTTTACTGAAAGTTCTGTTTAAGCTGGTGTCGG
>JAHUTJ010033433.1:0-29516 GCA_036250325.1 Characodon lateralis
CTCTGCTCTTACTGGTGCAATGTGCAATCAATGAAGACTGGCTACCAGGCTGGTCCAATTTAGCCATGAAACCTCCCACACTAAAATGACAGGTGTTTCAGTTTCATTGTCCAACCCCTGTATATAAGGAGCAGCGGCATCGTCACACAACATGTGCATTAAAATTATCCAGTTCCAATCAGCAGCAATATCTTTGTAGTTATTCCTTTTTAGGCAGTTAACTGGGCAGAAAAAGCCACGTAGTATTTAGTCATCGGCTTTTTAACTGGAACACATCTTCTATTAACATTTCCTTGGACCAATTATTAAACAAAACTGGCTTTAGTTTAAGTATTATTTTAGGGATTTGTTCCTAAAGAAGAGATATTTATGTTGTTCAAAGGTAAACACCCTGAATATATTGGATTGTGCTTTACCTCGGATCCATTTCAGTAGTAACAAGGAGTATAACTGCAGCTCTAGTAGTAGTGGTAGTAGTAATGTAAAGTATTTGTCTAAAGCTGGCTTCCATGTTTTTTTGCATTGGGTAGAAAGGCCATGAGTTTGGACCAGGGTCATGGGTCAGCTCAGACACCCACCAGCAGAAGCCCGAACTCCACTGAAACACAGACTCTATCATCTGCCGCTGATAAAGGAATTCCATTTATACAGTCACATGTCGTACATCAGTCAAAAATAATTAGGCTACAGACAAATGTAGGCAGGCACCCACGGACATACACCCAGGAGTCAGCCAAGACTTCCTGCACAACCCCAAAACAACACCAGACTGTGAAAACCTCCTGGGGCAGGAAAAAATGAAAAACACTGAAAAACAAAAAACAAGATGGGGAAAATTCCTGTGGTGTGTGTTTGAAGAACACCCTTCAGTAAATTATAACTCTACGGCTTGATGAGTATATCGCTAAACTAAAATCCTTTCCAAAAGTGTTGATTAGGTAACTGAAGGAAAAACTGATAAACTGGGATAACAACCGAAGTAAATGACGTATCAGAAACTACCAGGCATGGACCAGTAGTTTCATAATATTTATACAAAAAAAGTAAAAATGTAATATTAGCATGATCCAACAGCTTCAATTTAAAACTGATACACAATTATTAATAGTGCTGTAAAAATAATAACGCTTTTGAATAATTATTTAGTTATTTGGATTCCGATACATAGACTTAAGAAAAAATATTAAATAAACATGTCTTGAACTTGGTGGTAGTTTTAAGTATTTATTGTACAGAATATTATAACAAGCCGATAGCAATTGATTTATCAGGCTGTCTCCTCGGGTTGCTGGTTGCCAGCTGTAGTTTTAAACAGTTGTACCTCGAAAGGAGTGACGGGTGGCATTCCTTTAGTTTCCAAACAGCTACATTTTCTTTTGCACTTTCTTTGGCATCTCATTAAACTGAACTTTAAAACTTGCCAGGTGAGTTTGTCCCGTCTTAGTGTGGGGTCAGGGGCCCTTGCTGTCACAACATGCTGTGTGGTGGAGGGCAGGATACGGCGGGGGTGCTTGGAGTGTGGCTGTGTGTGGAGCTTGAGCTGTGTGGATGTGTCTTTATCGGCTTTTCAGGAGTGAAGCTCATCTGTGGGTATGTTTGGGTTCTGGGGCATGTATTCGATATCTGTGACCTGGTTGGGGGTGGCCCTGTGGGGAGATTCATATTGGTGTTCATGGGGGATGAGGGGCTCATGGGGCTGAGATCGGAATTTATTGGGGTGTTGGAACTGTTTCATCCTGGGACGGCTCTGGTTGGCGAGCGGGGGGCCGGGGTCTGGGCCGGGGTTGCTGGGTTCGGGCGGTGCCGGCACTAGTCTGGGCTGCTGCTGGGACAGTCTGCCTGTCTCCACCCCGGAAGGAAGGGACCACCTCCTGGGTCCAGGGACCGGTTGCCCCTCCGGGGTATCTGTACCTGGACCTGGGAGTATAGAGTGTGTATGGTGAGTGTGAGTGAGTGTATGACGTCCATTGTTGTGTGTCTTTACGTTGGATTTGTGGGTGTGAGTGTTTTTATGTGTAGGCATGAGGGTGGGAATGTTTGATTATGACTGTGTGTGCCTGTTTTTTGTCAGGTTGGGTCTTGGGCTGCTCCCTCTTCTGGATTAGATTAAGCCCCCCAACAAATGTGGGCCCTATTTCCTTTCCACCACAGTCCCTGCCGGTGGCTGGCGTCTCTGTCCGCTGGTGTATTGGTGGTTCTTGGCGCTGGGTGCTGTGGTGTGTGCCGGCTCACTCCCGTTGGCTGCTTGCTGGGGCCTGGACTGGGCTTCTGCTTGGGAAGCGATGTCCCCCGGGGTCTCGGGTCTCTGGGTCAATGGCTGGGTCTGCTCAGGTGTAGACGGCTACTGGAGGGGCATGTGGGCTCAACGGTGCAGCTTCCTGGGGCTTCTGCACTGTGGCTGCTGGGCGGTTCCCCTGGGTCTCTCCTCTGTTCTTCTGTGGGGGAGATGCTGTAATGCCAGCGGTTGTCCTACCGGTGTTCCTGTGCTCTGGGAGGCCTTTGGATGTCTGTGGCTCAGATCTTCTCCACGTCTGTCTCGGGTCCAGGGGGGCAGGTCTGTGGCTCCTTACACTCGCTTTTGCATATTTTTAATGGAGAAATCTTATATAAACAAGCACGCTCACAATTACACCCACTGGTTGTAAGATTCAGGTGTTACACAGATGTTCTATATTGAGCCGCAGTTACCACTAAATACATCTAGCATTCATTAGTACCGTGCACTTTTCGGTAACATTGCTGTTATTATATATGCTTCAGCAGGCGTAGAAGCAGTCTTCTAGGGTGTTATCTTGTAATCTCTTCACCCTCCTTCTCTCCCGTTTTCCTTTTTGCCTCACCTCTCTCTCTCTTTATTGCTTCTTTTTTCATTTTGAAAAAACACTTTTTTGGCTTTTGGCAGACTTTTAGTAATTAAAATTATATTAATCATATTTGTAGTTCTATAGCACTTATAGCACTTTCGACATAATGTAGGGCAACTGTGGCTCAGTGGGTACTGTAGTTATCTTGCAAACTGAAAGTTGTTGGTATGATTCCAGCTTCCTCCTGTCATGTGTTTTGTGCCCCTGTGCAAGGCACTTAACCCCAAGCTGGCTACTGATCCATGTTTTAGTTTGTGAGTGCGATTCGGTGAATCTGGCTCGCTTTGAGTAGTCAGTATGACTAGAGAATTCAGTCCAGTTACCAAATAACTTTAAATTATGTTTTTATTTGTTAAACAAGTTCAACAAATAAAAATATTAAATATTAAAAATATTTTACGTCTACCTCTACAGTCTCATTATCATTAAAGCAATTGCATTTCCTAAGTCCTTGTTACCTTTTTTTAACTACACGTTTCTGTTTTATGCATGCCTTATTTAGCTATTATTTATTTATGTAAAGCATTTTGTGTTTCCCTTCTTGTGTATGAAAAGCGGTCTTAATAAAGATTGATTAATAATGGACAGTGAAGAATAACATCAGATTATAATCATGTTTGGACACCTGTGTAAGCCAGGGGCAAACAATAAACAGGTGCATAAGCGTATTAATTAGTCATTACAGCAACAGGTAAGTATTGTGGAGCCAAATGTGACAAATTACCTCAAAATTAGTGGACCTGTCCGCGTCAAACAGAACACTGGTTTCATTTTAGGAGACAAAGTGTTTGTTGGTCAGGCTGTGAACACATTTACAACAACAGGCTGTGAACTAAGCTCCTAACCAGACCCCTCTTGTTTTTCTTCATGGTCGTGTAGTGTAATTAGGATCCTCAGTTGTTTTCTATTTCTGTTCAAATTTGCCTGAATTGTTTTCCTGGCCCCGCACTTTACTGATATATATCGTTTTTACCCACTTGTTTATAACTTATATCCGATGAAAAATGTCTCCTAGATGACAGACCCACCTGTTCAAATACCAAATCTGACCGCTAACATGCCGTTAAAGTAGTTAAGTGGTGTCAGACACCCCTCAACACGTCATAATTTGTAATGCTACTAATTTAAAAAAAAGTCCCCCCCCCACAACAAAACACAAAATTAGCGGTAAAGAATTATTTTACCCACTTTCTTGTCGTCTTACCTGAACAGAATGCTCGGTCAGCAGCGTCCTTTCGCGTTTCCAGTTAAAATCCCTCCTTCCGGCCAAAGTTTTGGCTCCGTTTAGCTATCAGTCTCTCAGCACATAAACTCGTTTCTAAGTCAGCGTCTCTCAGACTCCCCAGGCGTTAAAATGCGCCTCTCCTTCGTCTGAAGCGTCAGTTTTAGTAAAAGTAAACGGCTCTCCAGCTGCAGCCTCTGAACAAGCGCTCTGCTTTCTGTCCCGCCTCTCCGCGGTGATGAGCCGCACCGCACAACACCTCTACACCTCCGCGTCTCAACCGCTAGAGGTCAGGATTTCCGCTCTTTACAGCAGCCTCACTGAGCAGAAGCGTCACCTCTTATCCATGCGAAATAATGGGTAGTAGAGTACAGCTTAGTTCTTGAATAACAAATTAAGGAGGGACAACATTACCCTTAAGACAAGAATCTTATATAGGGAAATGTGTGAGAAAATATTTCTTACAAACTCAGGTTTTTAAAGACCTTTTAATGGCCGACGTTGAAATTTTGGACCTGTGGATTTGACCTCATGAGATCTTATCCCCTTCAGAATCTGTGGTCAGTTCTTAAAAAGCAGGCAAATAATCAATAAACCAATAAATTAGCAACTCTAAGCACTAATAAGACAAGAATGGTGTTATTATTAGAGACAAATCAAGGAATTTCTTTTGTGCTCAATCAGAATTTACTTTTCGCTAAGCTCAAAATGATAATGGTGATGGAGTTTTTGTTTACACAGGGGCAATACTTAACCTTTAAAGGAAAGATGCACGGTTGAACCAGAAACCTGGTACAAGTTTATATTTCATCCTTCTCATATCAGTATTGAACACATTACACACAAACAGCAATTATTTCAAAGCTTCAGCCATTTTTAATAAATAAAACCTGAATGTTATTCAGAATTCTGAAGCATTTTGCGTTGCCCTTCTTGTGTGTGAGCAGGTTTTTCATAAAAAAATTAAAAACCTGCAATTATTATTCGCTTTATTAAAAGAAAACAAAAGAAACCACTACTCAAACAGGGCCAAAAGTTGAAAGGAACCAAAGTTTATGTAAATGAACATCTAATAAAGAAAAATGCAGATGTTACAAGACAGGCAAGATTATTGAAAAAGCAGAAAAAAATAGAGTCAACATGGAAATCTGACGGCAAAGTATATATAAAACTCAATGGAACTCTAGAGCAGGCCAAAGTCTTGGTTATCCGAGAAATGAATGAACTGGAGAAGTACCAGTTTTTCCTTTTTTTAAACCAGTACACGACTAATAGCATGGTAAATACTAAAAGTATTACTGCAGTGAGGATTATTTTATTTTTTCTCTGCAGTTTTGAGTTAGATCTAACAAAACACAATAGATAATGATTTAGATCCTGATCATAATTTTCTAAATAATATGGAAACAAACTGTTACTATTATAATGAGCAACAATTAAATGACCCAATTAAAATGTTCATGGAATTTCACTTATCCACTTTAATAGCAGAAGTCTATTTATAAGTTTCCAGAACATAAAAGGATATTTAGTGCAGTTTAGAAAACCATTTAATATTATTACAATCTCTGAAACATGGCTTACAGCTGATAAGGTGATGAATACCAAGTTGGATGGATACAGATTAAAGAAAGTATGAATGGAAAGAACACCAGGATCAAAAATCGAATTATTTAGTAATATTATGGAGGATCTGTTCTCAAAAACAACACAAAAGACCAATTTAATTTGTGAGAATTTTAATACAGACCTGCTGAATCCCAACAAATACAAAAGGACGAATGATTTTATCGAGTGTATTTACAGTATGAGTCTTTTTCCAACAATCACAAAACCAAGCAGAATAACATCTTATAGTGCTCATCTGATTGATAATATCTTTATAAATAATATAGACAGTAATGCAATCAGTGGATTGCTGATGAATGACATTAGTCATCACCGACCTGTCTTTATAGTACTTGAATGTGGCTATAGGAGGGAAACTGTGCAACAGGAGGTGTGGTATAGGAGGGTGAGAACAGAGGAGTCCTTATCTGCTTTCAGAATGGATTTACTAAATTATAATTGGAAGAGTGTATATGATGAAGGTGATGTAAACAAAGCATTAGTCCTACACACTTTTAAAACCTTATACAATAAACATTGTCCAATAAAACAATACCGTTATAAAAATAAGTTTTCAAAATGTCCTTGGATGTCCAAGGGTTTACAGAATGCTTGTAAAAAAATACTCTTTATAGGCAATTTATAAATTGTAGAACAAAACATAATGAACAAAGGTATAAAATATATAAGAATAAGTTCATTAGTATTATTAGGAAATGTAAAATGGAGTATTACAACAAGATATTAAATGAAAATGAGGAAAATATTAAAAGGATATATGGAATATACTAAATAGTATTATTAGAAATAAATCAACCAAAGCTAATTATCCAGATTATTTTATAGAAAATAATATGCCTATTATAAATAGGAATGGGGTGGTTAATAGATTTAATGATTTTCTTTGTCAACGTGGGTTCAAGACTGGCAAAGGAAATAAAAAAATACACCATCTGAGCAGAATAGAGTAAGTGAGTTTTGTGGACCTAAAAATTCAATATTTCTGAAACCGGAAGAAAGATAGATTATTGAAACAGTTAATCAATTTAAAAATTAACTTTCAACAGACTGCAATGATATTGATATGACTGTAATAAAGAAGGTAATTGATGGAATTGAGTTTCCTTTAACGTATCTATGTGATCTATCATTCAGAACAGGTACATTCCCTGAGAAAATTAAAATAGCTAAAGTTATTCCTTTACACAAAGCAGGTGATATCCATGATCTTACTAATTATAGGCCAGTTTCCTTACTTTCACAATTCTTTAAGATAATGGAAAAACTGTTTGTGGCAAGGCTGGACAACTTTAATGAAAAAAGCAATATTTTAATGGAAAGTCAGTATGGTTTTAGATCAGCCAGATCATCATTGGCAATAATAGAGTTAGTGGAACATATAACAGAATACATACAAAACCGAAAATATGCAGTGGGGATATTCATTGACTTGAAAAAGGCCTTTGATACTATAGATCATAAAATACTAATATATAAAATGGAAAGATATGGAGCGAGGGGGGTAGCAAACAACTGGTTGAAAAGTTATCTTGATAATAGACAGCAATATGTACAAATTGGTCGGTCCAAATCTTCATGCTTGAATATTACCTGTGGTGTTCCTCAAGGCTCAGCACTGGGTCCCAAATTGTTTTATTATGTATATTAATGATATATGTAGAGTCACTAATGTTTGGACTTTTGTTGTATTTGCAGATAGATGATACAACTATTTCTTATTCTGGAGATTATTTAAAACAGCTTTTGGAGGTTGTTGGAAAATAAATTGATAAACTTAAATACTGGTTTGATAGAAAATTTTACTAAGTCAAAATTTCTGTTGTTTGTTAAGAAAGTAATTAACACATCTGTAAACCTGAAAGTTAATGTACTGATTGAACAAGTCTTTCAATATATGTTTCTATATGTTAATAAGATGGCAAAAACTATAGGGATGTTAGGGAAAAACAAGGCATAATAAAACTTTGCACACTCTTTACTGTACAATGTTATTGCCATATTTAGAGTATTGTGTTGAAGTCTGGGGTAACACATATAAAAGTTATTTACAAAAAATATGTACAATGCAAAAAAGAGTACTAAGAATGATATACAATGTTTGGTATCAGGAACATACAAATCCACTTTTTTTTTTTAAATCACAACTTATGAAATTTATGGATTTAGTAAATTTTAAAACTGCTCATGTGATGTTTAAAGCTAAAAACAATATGCTTCCAAAGAATATTAAAAATTTCTTTAAGAATACAGAGAGGGGCGGTATGATCTGAGAGGGAAATGTAACTTAATACAACCATGTGTTTGCAGCACTCTTAAAATTATGTGCGTATCAGATTTTGTGGGATGGCTTAGATGATGAAATTAAGCAAAGTAAAAATATGGCAGAATTCAAGTGAAAATATGAGTATATAAATAATGTGTATAAATATGAATGTGATAGAAAGTTTTGCTATTTCTGAACTGTGTATGCATGCATGTTAAGCTCTGATCTATAGATTGAGTAATTTGTATTTGCTGGTACTTTGATATGTAGCCATACATACATATGTCTGTTCATACATATACATATGTATGTATAGGTTATAATAAAACTAGTTTAATTAAGAACTTGTATAATGACATAGGGACAGGACTGGATAAGCTATTGCTTCTTCCTGCTCACTTTTCGAAAACCTTGAGATTGCTCTACGTAATATTTTGCTGAATATTTTATGTTGTTATTAATGTTTGTTTTGTATCTGCTGTATATGTAAATATATGTACATATGTATATATACATATAGGTATGTTTTTTGTTATTAAATTTTCTTTTTCTTTTTTTTTTTTTATTGATTGTTCGAAATAAATAAAGAAATACATAAATTCCCATAACATCTTGATCTAACCACCAGCTTAAATTTTGATTTGTAAAGCAAATCTTTCATATAATGTAATCAGCAGTTTCTTCTCCAGTCATCTACAAGATGGTTGTATTTATTGCTTTAAAACTTCACAAGAAATTCTTCAAACGTCTAAGGGCAATTTCTTATTTGGAGGAACAAAGTAGTGATAATAATGATAATTTCTCAGTATTTTTACCTGCAGTAAAATATTTAAATGAAAAAAAAAAAATCATCTTTTGTCCAGAGGACACAGAGAAAGAAGGTGCTCTGATCAAGTTGAACTTTTTTTGCTACCATCCAAAAGTCTGTGTGTGTCAGAATCACTGCATATCACTGTGTATCGTGCTCTGTGGATCCTTTTTTAAATCAGGGACAGGAAAGCTGGTCAGAGGTGATAGGAAGATGAATGGAGCTAAATCTTTGAGAGAACCCGTTAGAGCCTGCAGAAGACTTCAGACTGGGATGGAGGTTCACCTTCCAGCAAGTCAGTGTGCCTAAACCTACAGCCAGAGCTACAATATATGGTTTAGATCAAATGTGTTACAATAACCTGAATCAGAATCAGAAAAGCTTTATTGCCAAGTACGTTTTTGGACATACAAGGAATTTGTTTTGGCATAGTCGGTGCAATACAATACAAATTAAACAGTATAAACCTATAGAGCAGTATAGGATGCCAGAGCAGTACAACAGTGCAGGTGATCATTGTGCATTGTGCAACCTAGTCAAAGACCAGGCCTACATTCATTTGAGAAACTGTGAAAAGACTTAAATTTTTATGTTAGCAGGTGCTGGCCATCCGATCTGACTTATCTTAAACTCTTTTGCAAAGAAGCAGGGGCAAAAGTTTCAGTTTATGTGCAAAGAAGGTAGAGGCACAAACCCCAGAGGACACATGCTTCTGAAATGCACTGCAGATGCAGATTTTGAGTGAATGCATTTAAACCACTTTAGCTTTTATCAAGATTTAGAAATGAATTAAAAAGTCACATATGCTGCACAATCTAACAATTATGTAAACAAAACAAAGTACCAAAGAAAAAGATGTCTATAAATATTTTTTTTAAGCATTTGTACCTTAGTGAATAAGGCAAACATGCTTTTAAGGCTCCTATAAATTGATCAACGAGCTAATTTTAAGTAAAAACTACAGCATAACTCCAAAATAAGGAACTCTCTGGTTGACCAGCCTGGTATTTTTAACCAGCATGTCTGGCAGAAGGAAAACGCTTCTCTGAAAGTTATAATATGCCATCAGCAGACTGGGAGCTATTCTCCTTTGAGCCGACGTGAAAATATGTGTGAGACAGAAGCATCTCCAGCATCTGTGAAGAAAAATGGGGGATTGAAGCAAAGAGGGGAATCTCTTCAGCAAGGGTGGTTCTAGGCAGGGGCCAACCGGGGCCAGTGCCCCTGTAGAACTGGTCCTGGCCCCTGTTCTGGCCTCTGTACTGAAGAGATAATACTATATCAGTTTCTTATGAAGATATGCGCTGGCACAGAAACCCTTAACTGATTGATCCCTTGGACCAATTTTATTTTTTACCTTCACAGTTTTAAATGGCCTGCACCCAGCGGTTTATCAAGTCCCCAGAGACCCCAAAGCGCTTTACACTACATTCAGTCATCCACCCATTCATACACGCATTCACACACTGACAGTGGTAAGCTACATTGTAGCCACAGCTGCTCTGGGGCACACTGACACGCAATCAGTGCCATCGGCATCTGAATGCCTTTGTATATGTTTTAAAATAATAAAACTTGAAACATTCTTAGAGTATTAAACACCAGAATCACACCCAATTCAACATTTTTAGCCAAAGCAACCATCCCGCTGAGTAACAGAGGCGCCTGCAGGCTTTTAAAACCAATATCGTTATCTCTGCGTTAAACCAAGAGAGGGAAAGAGGCTAATCTTTTCCAGAAAACCAGAGCTGCCAGCTTCAAGTCCCTGCACTTCCACTGTTGTCTGATCAAGGCAAAGATTTTCATAAAATGCTTTAAATGGACAGAGAAATGGGTTGTTACTACTTACTAGTCATAATATTGTTATTGTTATTTTTATAGTAAAAATTCCTAACAAACTGATCTCAAAGAACAAAACAAACAGGTCAAATTCCTAAACATTTATTTAGCATCCATCTATCTGCAGCAGTCATTGGTCGGGAGACAAAATACCAGTCCATCATATGGTAACACAGACGAGACAAACAACCATACACACACCTAAGGGCAACAGTTCTGTATTCAAGTGAATAACATGCAAACTCCATGGAGAAAGAATACAGGACCTTTTCATTGGAAGGCAACAATGCAACCAACTGTGCCATCGTGCAGCCCAATATAGAATCAAGTTTATCCATCAATATGGCCAGAAGTTACTGAGACCCCTGGCAGATTTAAACAAACAAAAAAAAAAAAGATTTTTATTCAACCAGAGTTTGTATCTCATGGGGAAAGAAACATGGCTCAAAAGATTAAACAATTTAAAAATCAAATCAGTTTTACAATAATTTATTTTTTTATTTAGTTTTGATCATTTTCTTTAAAAATGGCTTCGCAGTAATCAACGGAAAAATCTATTGTTGGCGTGATAGCAATCATTCTTTTGTGACAAGCTCCAAGAGTTGGAAGGCCTCCTTGTCATCACCCTAATCTTGTGTTCCTTATACAATTTAGTTCTGGCTGGGCCACTCCAAACCTTTAAGACTACTTTAAACCAAAATCTGCCAACAGTATAAATAATTTTGGCCTTGCCTGTGGGCAGCGAAGAGCCTTGTCTTTTTTTTGTTGTTTTGTTTTGTTTTGACTTTCTGCTTCCAGCAGGTGGCAGCAATGTCTAAAGAATACAAGTAGAGAAGTAAACGAGAACACCAACATCAAAACTATCTCTGAGGTTGCAAGTGTCAGGGAAGAAACTATAGAGAAACAGCGGTCTTACTTTTTACCATTGTGAATCATGCATTGATTTTACTTCCAGAGCTAGTAAAATTACCAGGGCAATTTGTTTGCCACAAGCTATGTAGGAGTCACAGGAAACATGAGGAAGAAGTTAGAGACAGAAGATAAACCTCCACCTCAGTCTTGGGTTTTTTGCAGACAGGTAAACGACCCTAAGAATACAGCCTAGTCAAAGTCCAGACCTAAAACCAATTGAGGATCTGTGGCATGATTCAAAGATGATTTCCATCCAATCTGACCAAACTATTTTGAGAAAAATAATTGGATGTATAGATGTGAAATTCTGGTAAATATATACCCAAAATGTAGACATTAATCTGCTACTCATTGGTTTAATCACATAAAATCTCTACAAAACACACTGTATTTTGTGGTTGGAACATGAAAAAGTGGAAGGGGTATAAATACTTATGCAAGGCAATGGTTAGGTGGTGTGTACAATTTAGCCAAATAATCAGACCAAAGAAAATGATTTTGTTTGCTTAAGAAATGTTTCCTTTCTGAGCAGGAATAACAAAAAAAGAATCAAATAACTTTCACTGTCTCATTTCAGAAGGAATCATTGTGTGTAGATGTATTGATTGTTGCACCTAATCATTATTCTTCATCCAGATTTAAAAGGTTGGGTCATTTTTCCTCTGTACATTTGTCAGGTGCACCCTAAGCAGCACAAACATCTCGACTTTGATCTGATACTTGCCAGCTGAGATAGCAGGCGTTTCCTCTTCCGTACTTGTATCCAACCAGCAGCCTCACAATTCCAGGTGCGCTGATTGCCAAGTGGAGTGGAGGGAGATCTGTAAATTGTGCAGAGAACATCCCACTGTGTAACAGACCCCACCCGGCTGAAAGAAAGCAACCAGCAGGCACAAACTTCTCCATGACTGACTCCTGTGATAAAACTTCCTTTATTCACAATTAGAGATCTGTCGTTGTCATATTTACAAATACATGTTGCAAATAGTTACACCAAGAGACGTAGAGCAGAAGCACAGTTCAACACTGGTCTGAGCATCTCCAAACACTCTCTCGCCCCCCAAGTAGAAATCACATAATAAACGCAGTGTAATGGATTATAAGAAGCTGGAGCTCCCTGCTGGTCAGAAGGACCAGTTCAGTTTTCAGTGGAATACTTTGAAGAGCCAACAAGTGCTCCCTGCTGTTAATGCCGTGGGTGGATCTACATGTAACGGTGTGCTGTCATCTGATATGGCAAGCCATTAGTGCCAAATATTGGCACTTTTTCCAACCTGTCTTGTAAATAAATTACATGAAACCACAATGTTTAATGGGTGCGATGTCATGGCACCAGAAACCTGCCCAGAACATCTTGGCGTTTTGAAAAGCTCCTGAGTGGCATGGATTGGGGATGGTCCAGAAAGTCCATACTAAACGCCTGTTTATAAATGGCAGTTTAAGGTTTGGGGTTCAATGGGTAAGATTTTTTTATGGATAAAAGTTCTGCTTTTCTTTACGCTGCTCAGTTGTCCTTTGAAAAGCCACTTATAGGTATAAAATACAGTATTCTGGAAGGGATTTGGCCAACCCAGTGTGAGTTCTAAAGCATTTCTTTACCAGACATGTTAAAAGGGTAAAGATATTTGGCCCTATTGGCTTGCCATAATCTGAACATTTGGATTTGCATTTGGGTTAATACACAGCAGCCTTATACTGCATGTCTAAATAAAGTCATGGCTATGAGAGGCATCCAAGAACTCTGTGGGGTTAGACAACTGCTTCCTCTTTTCTGTTAATCAATCCTCTAAAACCTGCTTAGAGGAACAAATAACCTGTTCTCTTAAAAACCAGCTGCATTCATACATGAAAGTAAAATTAATAAAATGGTGCCAACTTTGTGTGAAAACCAGGTGAGGTTTGAAAAATCTTTAGATCAAAACGTTTTTTGTGTGCTTCCCGTTCCACTTCCTGCAGGTCTAAAATTTAATCCAAGGCTTCAGCTCCAACTGTCTCCTCTGCAAACTGTTTCTATCCCTGTGAGTTATAATTTTTTTCTTTCAAGTTCTGTTTAACTTGTTTGTTATTTTTAGATGCTGCCAGTCATCTCTTAACTGTTGTAACATACTGGTCAGCCCACTTTGGAAGGGTAATCATGGATGGATTTTGGAAAAATTGGACCAGTCTTAAGACAAAATGTTACATTTGGATGTCTTTGTGGCCTGAATTTGCTTCCATTCCTTTGTGCATCAATGGAGCTCTTGTCCTTTTGTAGTCCACACGGACCCTATGGGAGCAAGAGACACTCCAGTATTCAGCAGAGATGCAATCTACCAGCCGGGGATTGGACTATTTTCTTTAGATTGGCTCTGAGGGGTTATCTGCAGTTCAAATGCTGAAAAATCTAATTAAAAAAATGCTTCTTTTTTTTTTCCAATGATGCATTTTCTATTAGCTCAATGACCTACAGAATGTGCTTAGATGCACTTCTTTTTAGTTTAATCCCAAATAAATGCATATGAAGTTAAGGTTAGAGACTTATTGCATTCAAGAACGAGCCTGCAGAACATTTCGCTTTCGTATGTTATAATCCTTAGAAGAAAGAAAAACCAAGAACCGATCCAGACGAAGATGAAATCGGCAGGTCAGACCTCAAAGAACAGCAGAAATTGTGTTGGTCAGAAAAGCAACGATTGGTGCATCTCTATTAATCAGTCAACAACCTCAAACATAAACTTAGATTTATGGATGGATTCAAGATGGCAGAACAGCTTTGATAACTTGGGAGTTTTAGGCTATATTTCAAATTTGTATCCATGGAGCAGGAGCCTGTCAGACATGTTGAAGAAAAACAAGAAGACATAACATGAGGTACATGAAACCACATATAGTTAAAAGAAGAATAGTTTTACTGATCTTGTACAGTTTGATCAGAAACGGGATTCCAGCGATTCTAGACAGACTAAACAAACAAACCTCACTGAGCTTCTTGTCTGTCTTCTAGTCATCCAGATATAAAATAAAACAGCTTCAGACATATTTGGTTGTTTTGTCCCGTTAGATCTCAGAGCTTGCTTTAACCACACAAATGCCGCCGTAAACCTTACTCTGGACACGGTCACGTGCAGATGAAGGGTCAAAGGGAGCTGCGTCATTGTCGGAGAGAGATGTGCACACTCGTTTCACAGATTTGCTTACAAGACCTTCCGGATTAGCGATCGCCAGTGTGCACCCACACAAACACACAAGCATAGACATTAATCCACTGAGCATTTGGGTCAGATCAGATAAAATTTCGTTGTGGGACACTCACTTAAGCTTTAAATATTTTACTTAAAAAAAAGGCACAAACTACGATTTTCTGGTAAACTATTTGGATGTAAAATAAAAAAATCCAAACATTTGTTTCCTCCTCTTTCCACTTTTAAATCAGCAATTTCAGCCATGAATGCAGATTTCATCACTGACTCTCCAGATCAGTCTTTATTTTCTTAATTGTTAATTTTAAACCTAAAGCTTGTCCACTGTAATCGTTTTCTTTTCCAAAGTGCAATATAAATAAGAGCTTAATATCTTCTGTCGCTCATTCTTCCACAGTACCCGAGGCCAGTGACTGTGCTACAAACACCACGTTGAAGGACAAAAAGAAACCTGGTGAGGAACGAACTGAACTCCAGAAGACTACAACATAAAAAGAAGCATTGAATGCAGGGTTCGAGTCTGAAAACTGAGGATTCACTTACAAAAAAACAAAAGCAAAGAAAAATACATAAAAATCAGATTCAGTTTTAAAGATGAAATGCTTCCTGTGTCTCTCAGATTGAACATCAGCATAGGTCACCTTTTACCGTGATCCCAAAATACATACCGGAAAAACAAAAAAAATAAGAATATTTATTTCCTACGGAACAGATTTCACTTGAACCACCTGAATAGTTTCCCCTGATCAACAGCTGATCCAACAAATCACCTTCTGCATGGGATCTAGAATACAATAACTGCTTCAAACGGCATCATTTTTTTCATATTCACGCCACTGTATTCGAGTTTCATTGTTACAGCTTTTATACGTTTCCTCAAGCTCCCAGTTGTAATGCAGGTACGCTTGTAATTCGTCTGTAAAAGAATCAAAAGTCTCTTGTGGAGTCAGTAGGACTGCAACATTCCTTCAACACGACAGGAGCCGTGGGGAGCGCCGAGAGCGAGAGAGAGGGAGCGCGAAGGAAGGAGGTACATGGTGGCGGGGTGGGAGGGCGAGGAAGCGGGGGACAGGGGGATGCCTGGGGGTTTTTGTGTAGTTGTTTCCATTTAAAACTGGACTTGACCACAATGTTTCAAGTTGTCTCCATCCTCTTCCTTCACTTGTGCCTCTGAAGAGCTTTCCTCTTTCTCCTTTTGAAGAAACAACAGCACCTGCAGGAAAGTGATTAAAATTAGACCAACGGGATCCCTGAAGTTAGCATCCATTTCCAAGTTTCCTATTGGCACAAAGCTAAAGGATTATTTCACTGTTTTAATTGAGTCTGGACTACATGCGACTATCTCTGGTTCAAAATCTTCAATAATTAGAATGATCAGACCTGCACTGGATAATAGGACATAAAAAACACGATTTAAAACAGTTTGACAAATTGGGAACACAAGAGATTAAGGCAAGCACAAAAACCAAAGTGTCCTTAGACTCAATTATTTGACACTGATTATAGATTACTCAAAACACAGTTTGTGTTTTATAAAACCTTTACTCTGTTCTTGAGACTTAAAAAAAAAAGAGGATTCTTGGATTACCTAAAACGACCATTAAAACGTTGTCTGGTCTTGTTCTCATCAACCTCAACTCTTTTTCATATGCTGCCTTTTAGGGTTAAGATATACTGGTGAACACTAAAAAGCTACATGACTGACAGGCATAATTACTCCAAGCATGCCACTGTTTTAGCAAACACAAATAATCTTCATCAATCTACAGAGATTAGTTTACCACAGCTTAAAATGTGGGCATCCAACTGAAATGCAGCCTATGAACAAACTGCTCAAGAGAGGACCAGAAATATTTGAAAAGAAAATGTCTTTTCATACTTGGTTTCGTCAACCACGTCAACCTCAGTGGGAGCAGTGATGGGAGCGTTGGAATGTCCGGCTGTGGGATCATCCGTGTTCAGCTCGCCGTTCGTTGAGCTCATCACCTGCGCCGTTAGAAAAAGAGACGTCAGATTGACTCGAACAGATGACTGAAAGATGGGGATCAACGTTAAGTCAACAATATATACACCTCAAGGCATGGACACTCTCAGATATGGACTATCTAACCTGGACTGAAGTGCTAAGGCAACATCACAGACGTTTACTGGACCATGTATTGTCTTAAAACAATACCCAGCATAAATATGAATACTAAAGCTGGTTCATATTCCTCCTGTTCATCCTCTTCAAAGAGAAACGCTTTCAACAGTAACAGTAGCTCATTGTTTCATCTTCAACAGATTAGTGCTTTCTAACGAAATGCTTGACAAATGACATTCATTTAGGAACAAATCAAAATGGTTCCCATTTCATAGCCATCAACTGTCACCTGATTGGGCCTTGGAAAATGAGCTACTTATGGGTGTAATGAAAAAGAGGAAGAACAAGATAAACCTGTTTGGACTCTGCATGTGAATACACATACCGATGCAAATTGGCCCTTTAAAACACGCAGTTCTGCTAAAGAACACTGGGTGGCGTATTTGCAACACATTAACAATGGAGATTTAGGACTACTGGGATAACCTCAATGGGACCTTTGGATTAATGTAAAAGTGGGAAGAGCAAAAATACTTCAATGTTTCAGACTGTTGTTCTTCTTGTCTCTTTTAAAAGAAAATGACACAAAACAAAATCTTCTCATCTGCTTAATAAGTTTGAGTTTGGGATTTTTTAATAACAAAGGCAATTTTATCAGGTGCATCTCAAATCATAATATCCATGAACCCAATTTATTTTAGTAATTGAATTTAAAAAGTGAAACTCATTGCTCAGATTGATACATTTAGTTGCATTTATTCCTGTTCAGTTAACGATTTTAGTTCACAGCTAAGGTGGGGCGATTGGACGAATTTACTGACCATTGACGTTTTTTTAAGAGCGACATTTTGTTGTTTTTTTTGGCCTAGAGGTTAGGGGCAAAACGCCGTCGGACGTTTACAACCATGTACCCGGTGTCACCAAATAAACTGCTCTGCGGGTTTTGTGACACACTGCTTCGAGCAGCCGGTCGCGAGTTTGCAAGTGATAGCATATAGTGATGGGGACTTATGGTTCTTTGAAGGGAACCGAATCTTCAGGATCCGTTCCCTTCAAAGAGCCATTTAAAAGAGCCGTCGAAATGATGAATTTTTGAAAATGTGCATATTTCAAAGAACAAGCTATTTTACCCTTATAAATAGTGTTAAATATAGAAATATTTGGGAAACCTGGCATGTAGGTCAAATTTAAAAGCTAAATCATCTGTATTAAGTTTAATATTATTATTTAAAAGGTGCACAATAGAACCACAGTATGTTCATGCATAAATATCTCTTTATGTATATAGTTTCCATACAGTTAAGTGTAAAATATCAAAGCATAAATATCAAATAGCCATGTTGTTCTTTACTACAAGTTTTGTGCCCATTAATAGCATTTTAATGCTATATGTAATATAGAAACAAAATAAAGCAAAATGTTACAGAATAGAAGAGAAAAAAGTACACTTGAGCTGCTTTGGCAAAAATAAAAATATCACCAACTGCAGCATTAAATATAACTATTAATGCAAAGCTCTAATGGTAAAAAATACTTAACTGGAAACATTAACCAAATAAAGTGTGCAGACTTTTTGTTGCACCACTCTTTGTTTTGTCCTCTCTCCCACCGGGTCACACGCAGCGCAGCACCCCCTGGCGCTATGACACATGACGAAGACAAACGGTGACCAATGAGCATGAGCGCTGTATGCTCATACCTACCCCCTTTTGTTTTCGTATTAAATCGCCTAATATAACATAATTGAAAATTAAACAAAATTGAAATTGTAGCATTATAAGCAAGCAAAGTAGTAAAAAACAAAGAACGGCTCTCACTAAGACTCGAGTCCTATTGTTCAAGGCAAAGAGCCGTTGAAAAGAATAGATTCGTTCGTGAACGTCACATCACTAATAACGTAGCCTCCTCAGCTGGATGGTGAACACGTAAATGCTGGCACTGTATGTCTGCACAAGCGGCACACCGCTTTAGTTACATCCTGTGGTTCACCTCTTTCATCCGGTTTACAGCCAAAGCTTTCCCAAATGGGAGACTTGGTATTTTTTTTTGATAACCAGTTCTTCTATTCTTGGACATTTGTGTTCTAAATTGGCAAATAAGTCCATTGCTCCGCCCACAAAAAACTCCAAACGTCACTTGTGCGGACATATGGCCCATCGTCATTTGTTGGGACTGACGAATATCGGTATATCGCCCAACTTTACTTGCAGCTAAGAAAAATTCCGTTAAGAAAATTATAATATTGTATAATACTGTTTAAAAAACCATCTTTTTATTCAGAAATCACTGCAATGTCCATGTACTATAGTATACGCATTCAGTACTTGGTTGGGGTTCCTTTTGCATGAATCTTCCCGTGAAGGCAGCAATTAGCTTGGGTTGCTTTAATAATAACCTATGGTACAGCAACTTTATTAGAACCAATAGATAAATTCCTCTTGCAGAGGAGACAGACCAGAATCCATTCAGCATATAATGATGTATTTAATTTCCCTTTGAGATTAATAAAGTATTTCTGAATGCAAAGCTCCAACTTTAAACCACTGAGCAATAGTGCAAGCTCTTTTCATCTTACCCCAGGTAAAATATTTCTGAATCAGGAGTTGCTTAACACAAAGAATACCACATTTGTAGCCCATGCACAGGGTGCATCTGTCTGTGGTGCCTCTTGAAGCACCGACTCCAGCTGTAGTGTTCAAGCACTGGGAATCCCCTTCAAAGTGTTGAACAGGCTTTGCTTCGCAACCCTTTCAAGGCTGCAGCTATCCCTGTTATTTGTGTGATGTTTTCTACCAAATGCTTTCCTTCCACTAAGCTTTCCATTGACACGCAAAACCTCTAAAGGGATAGTTAAGATTGAATTTTAAGTGGAGGGCATTGATTACAATTTTCTAGGAAACTGAATTTTTGGTGTTCATTGGCTTTAAAACCCATAATATCCCTGCTATATGTGTAAGGCATCAATGTGAGTTTCACTGTTTAATTTGAATAACTTAAATTTTATATTTGATGACTTTCTGGTTAACTGAGATGCACCTGTATATCATGAGGTTGGGATATTTCTGCATATCGTCTTTGCATGGCTGTTGCTGCAAGCTGCCTACAAGCAGGAGAGCTTTTATTCAGCAATGGGAGCAACATGCAGAGCACACCGGGGTTCTAAGAGTTTGATTCAAAAACACAAGCAACAAAGAGAGCATCTACCAGGCAGGCAATGTGGGTTCTGTGAGAAGCGGGGAAATCTGTCACAAAATCACATGCATTCATGCATTAGCCATCAGAGCAGCAGCAGCGGTACCTGAACAGAGCCCCCCAGCCGCTCAGCTGTGAGGTGCGACCCCAGAGTCTCCTTATTGGTCACGGGGGTGGGCTGAGACTCACTTCCTTTGGGCTCAGGTGACTTGATACAAAGCAGAAACGGTTGAGGCAGGAAGTGGTGGGAATAAGGGGGGAGGGGAGAGAGGGTTGCGGGTGAGGAGAGGGGTCAAGGGTGAGGAGGAGGCGATGTGGTGGAAAGGAGTGAGGGAACAGGTGAGGGAGTAACACGGAAGAAGGGGGAGTAAATGAAAAAAAGAAAAAAAAATTAAAGACGACATCTCTCAAGCAGAAGCAGGCTTGTTAAGACAAACTATGTTAATAGAGGAGTAAAGGGAAGCAAAAATTTATTTGAAGCATCCAAATAAACTCATGCAGAAGTAAAAGAACACAGCCTTGATCATGTTGTCTAGAACTTGATTTTCTATAAAACACAGACAGCAATCAAACTTCTCAGGTGATATCATAGTATTACTTGTGCTGCAGCTAAAAACTTATATTTTCCGCCATCTAAACTCAAACCTTTCCTCCTTAAGAGTCCTGCTATGAATATGGCAAATCACTAGAGTCTGCTTCAACTAGGATGTAACAGCTTTTCGGAGTCATGACCAATGTGCATGGTACAGTAGGAGGTGCTTTGCCAGCATTAAAAAGGTGGCACGTTGCTTCCAAGCCAATCACATTAAATCCAGAGCATTAAAAAAAACACGGGGAGGGGGGCGGCTAGAGTCCACTGTAATAAGTCAGTCATAAAACGAAATGTTCTCCTTCAACAGCTTCGCGGTAAACGATGAGTCAGACTCAACATGCACAACAGCCTTATCTGTCCCATTATTTATGACAATCAGGCATCATTTATGGATGTTTTATGCATAATAAATCTAACAAATTATTCCACGCCTACACAAAAAAAGGCTCAGGTTGCATGCTAACAAAAAACGCTGTGTCACACACTAAGCATGTAATAAGTCATCACTGGTATGAACAATGCAGTTTGCATTTTCAACTCAGCTGTGCAATGAGCGATGCCAAGGGTTGCATAATGTTGAGACTTACAGTGCCTTACACAAAGTCATAATCTGAACATTTTGTCCCATTACAACCTCAAACTTCAGTGGATTTTATGGGATAGACCAACACATGGGAAAAAATAGCTCTAAGATGGAAGGAAAAGGTCCTCCTAAACTGACAGGCCACGCAAGTTAAGCAACCCGAGGTAGCTCTGGAGGAGCTATAGAGATCCACAACTCAGCTGGCAGAATCTGTCAACCAGACAACTATTAATTCTACACTCCACAAAACTGGCCTCTATGAAGTTTGGAAAGAAAAAAACCACTGGTGAAAAGAAAGGCATTTGAAGTTCAACTTAACGTTCATCACAATGAGCCACAGAATCTGGAAGATAGCTAAAACTGTGCCATAGAGTGGCGGAAAATTAACAAGAGTGATGGTGTCCACATAATCCTGAACACACCGTCCCCATGGTGTAACATGGAGGCAATAGCAAAACAGGTTGAGCAAAATACTGTTTAGTCCTAGAGAAAAACTGCTGGAGGCTCAAAAATACTTGGGTGGAAGGTTCACCTTACAGCAGAACATGAACCCTAAAGATGCAGCTTGAGTTACAATGGAATGGTTTAGATCAAGGGTGTCAAACTCCAGTCCTCAAGCGTCTGTGTCCTGCAACTTTGCGATGTGTCAATGGGCCAACACACCTGAATTCAACGGCTAAATACCCCCCAGCATGAAGCAGGTTCTACAGTTTGCTGCTAAAGACCTAACTATTTGATTCAGGTGTGTTGAAGCACAGACATCTGAACGTAGCAGGAACCGGGCCCTTGAGAACTGGAGTTTGAAACCTCTAAGATTAAAACATATTAGAATGGCTCAGTTAAAGACTAGACCTACAGCCAACAGAGAATCTGTGTTGAAAACTGATGTTCACAAACGTTACCCATCCATCTGAATGAGCTAAAGAAGAATGAGTAAAATCACAGTGAATGGTGGTTCAGGGGGGGGGTCAGAATAGAAAAGGCACACCCCCCTCTACATTTTTACATTCATAAACAAAACTGAAAAGCCATGTATCCTTTTCCTTCCACCTAATTATGCACTACTTAGTGTCTACCACATAAAATTGCGGTTATTTGGTGACAAAAGGTGGAAAGGTTTAAGAGGTATAAATACGTGAGCAAGGCACTGTATAGGAAGCCATAAATTATGTCCTATATTCCACATGACTGCCCTTAGCTACAATTTCTCCATTTCCACATTATGTTATCAGACAACCAGCCTTAAAAAATAAGATAAGGACTTTAAAAACAAATCAAAGTGTGAACAAGAACTGGCCTTGTTCTCCAGGAAGCTGCTTGTATAATGACGGTACTAAAGTGGTCCGGCATGGAAAGATCGTTCAAGTAGGTGGGCTGGGTGTGGTGTTTGAAGTTGATGGCCTCACCTGGTTTTTGGTCTGCTGTTGTGCTTTGTCTCTGCTGCTGGGCTGCAGGGGCGTGTCACTGGGGATTGGGCCTATCGGTGTGGGCTGTATGGAACAGAACCACCACATCAGTGTTCAAATAAAGACAATTTCTTCAGAGGGACATAAAATGAGGAGAAGAAGTAACAGTACTCACGAGAGATTTTCCGACCCAGTCGTACTCGTAGTCAAAGACGTAGCCGTTTCTGTCGAACAGGTCAGTGAAGAGCTTCCTTAGATAATCGTAATCTGGCTTCTCAAAGAAGTCCAGCCTCCTCACATAGCGCAGGTAGGTGGCCATCTCTTCTGTTACAAAAGAACACCAGCCAGTGAGAGCACACCAAATCACTAAGAAGAATTGACATACATGAAAAAGGAAATGGTTGCTTCTACTGACCAGGAAAGCTCTCACAAAGCACTTCAATTGGGGTGGCTCGTTTGGTGTCTCCGATCTTCTGATATCTCTCTTTCAAAGTGTCAGCCTTAAGTGGACAGAGGTTTTCATATTATTTATACTATAAATTTAAACATATGTAGCTGTGTGAAATGAACAGATATGATTATCAAATTTGTTTAATCCCAGCCTTCCGACCACATGACTGATGAAAATTCCTCTGGACCCCAGTGATATTTATAGCACTTCAGCCTTGTTTGTATTAATCCGACACAGCACTTTAGATTTAAAAGTGTTTCCTTAAATGCACTGAAACGGTTTTGCTTCAAGCAGCAGCAGTGATGGTAAAATACAGAAAGCTTTAATAAATACGTGATACATATTTCTCTCTTCATTTATCATTTAATACTTTATATGTGGGAGGAAATCAAAATCTGGATTGACACAGGTGTCAGGTTGCGGATCTTTAAAGAACCTGGGTGCGAGCTGCATGTTCACCAGGTACTTTCAAACTGATTTGCTTCAGTGAAAGGTTAGAAACTGTTCAATTCAATAAAAGAGGGTTCCCACACATTTTCAGGTAACATTCGATACTCATCCAAACGCAATTTTTTTTAACATCTCAATCCTTTATACTTTGTTTTCGTTTGTGTACTTCTAGAGTGGTCAGGCTTTTAATGTGGAGCCTGCAAAAACTGCAGTGTGAAGCAGAGGGAGGGATGGAGGAGGCTGGGTGGTAAAAACTGGCTAACTGACAACAAAAATGGATGGATAGAAGAATGAATGGACAAACAAGCGTACATGCAGACAGCTGCTATGTGGATGGATGGAAACACAAATATTTCTCCATGCTGTATTTCATTGTTTCCTACTTATCCCGACCTAGGAAACACCTACACTCCATACTGTTCCAGACTTTAATGGTACCCTGAGTAAAAGTGTGAGAAAACTTGTCGCATTTCCTTCCTCATAATATTTTAGCCTTGAATCTTGGGCTTTTCAACACACAACAGCATAGAGGGTTGTTCTGGCCTGAGCCATGCGACATCCCCCACATTCATCTACCAAGAGCTCCCACCCACACAGCAACTGTTCGGTTGTCTTTTCTTCGACTGTTCTTTGATATTGATGCCTTCAGAAAGCTATGCATGTCTCCTGCCTGCTATAATTTACAGCTGGGGCACTTTTGTTGATGGCCTTTCATAGTGCCTCAGGTTCTTTCAGCCATTAAAGTATACATCAAGCGAGGAAGTTTGTTAGTGGTTATGTAACAAGAGAAAATTAGATGAGTCACAGCTCTTTGCGAAAACAATTCAACCTGTAATGATTGCGATGGTTCAGGCCAGCTCTGGCAACAATATTCAAACATTTAGAGTAAATGTTTTATCATATACATTTCAAGCTAGCAAACTGTTGTGCCTATTCTTTGCTTGGGTCCACAGAATCTTTAACGAGCATCAGCATTTATTTTCCAGCTGTTCCGGATGGTTAGTGTTTGAACAGCTTTTCATTTGAGCTGTGCGTGTTAAAATTCATGAGCTTTTCATGTACTTTTACAAATAATCAGGTGGTGAATTTCTGTGCATATAAAAAAAAAAAAGGAAAAGTGAACAGAAACCTGTTTTGGTATCAATCAGACTTTACAAATTCAACATCTGGGTCATTTTTGAGGTCATCCGAAGACCTCCAAACTTTTTTACCAGTTTTGCACAGGAAATCCTCGTCTCTGTCTACATAACTTTATTGTGGCTTAAATGAAATCAATAAGGAAACCAAAGCTTTTCACAATATATGTCCTGAATCATGGTTTTAGACAGAATATCCCCAAAGGCCTTTAACATAACAATGTAGCATGATTTTCTTTATTTTTTTATTTCAAGACAAATTTATTTTATACAATGAAATAAAGAACAAAGTCTGGAAATTAAAATATTTTTCTTAAAGAATAACTTAGACATCCAACAGTAATTTTCAATAAGGCTTAATTTATAAACACTTAGATTTTCTATTCCTTTTACAAAAATCTTAATTCATAAAAATGTAAAAAACAGAAAACTTTCTGGTTGTGCATTGAAGGGGACATATCAAGCAAAATAAAAATTTTTAGCCCTTAAATTAATTTTGTTTTGTACTTGGAGTCTGAAGAAGTGCAGACAAGTTTAATTTAGCCTCTCCAGGTGCTACGTAGATATCTTTATATTCTGTTTGGGTCATATTTTATCTGTTACGTTTTGCCAACTGTTAGGTCACAGTATTTGCTTCAGAAAAGCAAAACAAGGTCATGGACTTCAGCAGTTTTGCATATCCGCAATTTTTACTTCTCGCTGCGATTTTGTTGTCTAACCTCAAGTATCCGTACGCTGAAAGAGGATAGGTTCGGTTCAGTTGTTGGGTATATTAACCCACGCAATACATTACACCGTCCCCCAGCATCAGAACCTCTTCAAAGTGCCTCGTAAAATTTTATTTTTCATGTATATGTACCCACAAAAGTGGGGAAATTCCTATTTTCTCCATTTCGAGGGTTAGGGTTTTACTACTATACTTACCTGTTATCCTGTGTCAGCAATAAGTTTGATTAGCACAGCGGGCATAACAGAAGCAGCACTCTCTGTGTGTTACCTAGTGAAGGCAGATCCTTACCTTAACTCAATTTACCAAAAAACATCTAACATTTCTATTCCAAATCCGGCAGAGATTGAATGCTCAAAAAGAGAAAACAGCTCAGATTTGCTGTACTCCACTCAGCCTTCCTGTTATCTGCTTTAAGTCTTTATCTCTCTTGTGCTCTCCTAGCTTGACTTCATTTTAAACACCTCATCATGTAAAGCACTTTGAATTGTCTTGTTGCTGAAATGTACTATACAAATAAACTTTCCTTGCCTTACTAATACTGAAGACAGCTGACTTTGAGTGTTCATTCAGAGCCAAATGTCACAGGGAAGACGGTTAATGTCAGGTAGCACTGATCTGGTAGCACGTTAGTATGGGGCATTCACTGAACAGAAAGACTGGATTATTCAGTTTCTGACCTGTCACCGTTTAATCGATTAAGCTGAAAAAATTGACAGCTTCTGATCACAGCCAGATTTCTCGCTGCATCTCTAACTGAAACGTTCTGTAGCTTTATGTCTAGTGTTTATAGATTAACCTTTTTAAAGACACTTTTCAATAATGAAAAACTTTCCATTAACATCCAGACTTGGAAAGAGTTGAGGCATATTCCATATTTTCCAAGAATGTGTAAGGACCCTGGATAATGTAGCTTGCTGGTAAGTGATTCAGGCACGCAATTTAGGTGAAACTTCATGATATGGTGCATTACCTTCAGGCCCTGCCAAGGAAGGCTACCTCGGAGGAAGTACATAAACATGTGGCCCAGTGCCTCTAAATCATCTCTTCTGCTTTGCTCTAGAATAAAAAAAGACAAATCACATTAAATAGTTTATAGATAGATGCTTTTATGATTAAACTGGAATTTATTTAAGAGACTCACCTTTTCCCAGGTGTGTGTTAATGCTCATGTAGCGTGCTGTCCCAGTCAGACTCTTGTGCTCCCGGTAGGGGATGTGTTTTTTGGTCTCAGGGTCTATATATTCTTTGGCCAGACCAAAGTCGATGATGTGGATGGTGTGCTGCCTCTTGCTTCCGGGCCTCCCGACGAGGAAGTTCTCGGGTTTTACGTCTCTGTAGATCAGACTCTTGGTGTGCACATACTCCATCCGTGTTATCTAGTAAAGGCAATCAATGGGGCAATGTTAGTGTCAGGATTTCCGGCTGTTTTGAAACAAGGTGTAGCAAATGTCTGATCATGCTCATGATGTCACGACCAACCCACGACAACAAAGGGAGGTGTACAACAAGGCAAAAACGGTTATGTTAAAAATAAAACCAGAATTTTAAGCGTTATGAATGTTTTCCTCGACAGCATTTTTATCAGCGCTATACATTTTGCAAACCTATTGAAAACTAAAGCAACCCAGAAATCAAATAAAAAACGTTGAAGTCAGGGGATACTTGGGGAGCCTTTTAAGGACAAAATTTAAAACAAGAGTTTTAGGCTTCACCTCAAACACACTGATAATCATCAATATCCTCTTCATTGGATTGGACTGAAAGTCCAATTTTATAAGTGAAATCCACTTATCCCTTTAATCTATATTGTCCTCAGCAGTTGTTGCCAGTCCTGGCAGGTTACAGCTGAATAAATATACTAAATATTTGATCATATTGTCTTCTGCACTTTAGCATCCATTAAGGTAACTCACGTCTGGTAAATGATGAATGAGTGGTGTGTATGCATTGGAACAACCGATTCAGCTCAACTGCTATTAATGTATATTCAGAATAATAAATGTGTGCTGTTGCACGTGAATATTTCAGGATTTCCTGAACAAGACGTTTATTATTTAACCATCAACCAGGTGACCTTTAGAACTAACCTCATAAGAACTCTGTTTTATATTCTTTGGAATGTGTTAAGTTCCTTTTTAGTTACAGGCATTGCTACACCTTTTACAGGTGCTTCTCGAAACAAATAAGAACATAACTGAAAATGTAAGTCCTCACAGTAATTCAATTTAAAAAGTCAAATTCAGATCCATTTGTTATTCAGATAAAATCAAGGTTCTTTTCCTGTTAATTTTGTTAAATATGGATTGCAGCAAATGAAAACCCAAAATTCACCTTCTCGCATGTTGCATAAAACCAATTAAATGAGGCTTTTCAATACACAAATGTTCCAAATACTGAAAAGTATGTCCATGCAGGAGTATATGCACTCCATTCATGGTCATGGCTCTTTTTGCATGAAATACTGCATTAATGCAACGTGGCATGAAGGCGATCAGCCTGTGGCTTTGCTAAAGGGGTCACGTAAGACCAGGTTGCTTCAGCTGATTTACATTACTGGGTCTGGTGTCTTTAATGGTGTTGCGGCTCTAAAACTACTAGCTCCTTTCAGCTGAAACCGACACAGAATTTTGACCAATATAGTGCCCCTCAACAAGGCTGATCGATATTAGCAAAACATGCGACACACAATAATATTAGTGAATGCAGCGATGATATGACTTGCAGTTCTTCACAATACATATATTGCTTACAGTGATATTGTAATAATGATAAATTTGCAACATATTGTGCAGCCCTGCCACTGATCCACCTCAGGAAGCAGCCACAAACCTGTATCCATTATGTAAATGAAGGGGTAATAAAATAAGGTAATGAGGACTGAGGTAAAGCATATGACAGTGATATGATACAAAGACAGCTGCAGCAGCAGGAGTCTGCAGGCGCTCACAGAGCAGAACCACCCCATGATCTTCAGGTATCCATCTGATCTGAGAAATACACTGATTAGCAGAATCAGATGCAGATAAAATTTTGAGGGTGGATCCATGAACTTTGCTTAAAGAACTGGATTTACTTGAACGGTCTGCGTTAGGACACAACGCACCTCCGCTCTAGGGAGATTCGTCCTCAGGAAATCCCCCATACATGTCTTGTGCATTTTGCACAGGAGAATATGGAGTTTTAAACCACACTCCTTTGGTTCCATAATCTCTGCTACATGCAACCTTTTTGTACAACACCTTTTCCTTCCCCTGAACTTTCCATTAATCTGCAGGGATGCAGCACTCTGAACTCCCAGCTTCTTGGCAATAACCTTTTTTGGCTTTACCCTCCTTATGGAAGTTCCCAGTGGCTGCTGGATAACTGTCAAGTCAGCAATTTTTCCAACGGATGTAGAGCATAACATTTCTGTATTAAAAACATGTTTAATCGATCTTGTGCAATCCAGATGCTCTGAGACACTGAATTTGGGGTTTAATTTGCAATTAGACTTCATGCCATATTCATAAAAAATAAACACTTGACATATATCACTATGTTAAATGCATTTATGGGTTTCACTTTTTGAACAGCTATAATCACTCAAGCTTTTAATGATATTATGTTCAAATCACATGTGATGCACCTGTATTCAGGCATGTGCAAACTGTGTTTAAAGTTGAATAACCTAAAATCACAACAAGGACCACGTTTATTTGTTGTTCTTAATCAGGCCTTACCAGCTGTATGGCTATCATGAGGACGGTCTTGAGGGAGAAGGTGCGGTCGCACAAGTCGAAGAGATCCTCTAAGCTAGGCCCAAGGAGCTCCAGCACCATGGCGTTGTATTTCCCACATGGACCAAAGTAGTACACCTGAGGAATTCCCTCTGTAGAGGCATACACAAACAAATGAAATAGGTCTTCGTCAGATCGATTTCCAGATATTAAGCAGACATTCTATAATAAATGTGATTATTAATTAGCTGTAAAAGATTTATTTTACTGCAAAATTCATCTAGAAACAATGAATAAGCTACTAAAGTGAGATCACCTTTGAGTAGTAAATTAACAGCACACCTACAGGGGTTGGACAATGAAACTGAAACACCTGGTTTTAGACCACAATAATTTATTAGTATGGTGTAGGGCCTCCTTTTGCGGCCAATACAGCTCAATTCGTCTTGGGACTGACATAT
>JAHUTJ010033434.1:0-29497 GCA_036250325.1 Characodon lateralis
GAGAGTTACGGTGTGGAGAAGCCCCAAAGAAGCGTACCACCCAGACTGTTGCATGCCCAGAGTGAAGCATGGGGGTGGATCAGTGATGGTTTGGGCTGCCATATCATGGCATTCACTTGGCCCAATATTTGTGCTAGATGGGCACGTTATTGCCAAGGTCTACCGAACCATTCTTGAGGACCATGTGCATTCAATGGTTCAAACATTGTATCCTGAAGGCGGTACTGTGTATCAGGATGACAATGCACCAATACGCACAGCAAGACTGTTGAAAGATTGGTTTGATGAACATGAAAGTGAAGTTGAACATCTCCCATGGCCTGCACAGTCACCAGATCTAAATATTATTGAGCCACTTTGGGGTGTTTTGAAGTAGCGAGTCAGGAAACGTTTTCTTCCACCAGTATTACGTAGTGACCTGGCCGCTATCCTGCAAGAAGAATGACTTAAAATCCCTCTGACCACTGTGCAGGACTTGTATATGTCATTCCCAAGACGAATTGACGCTGTATTGGCCGCAAAAGGAGGCCCTACACCATACTAATAAATTATTGTGGTCTAAAACCAGGTGTTTCATTTTCATTGTCCAACCCTTGTATGTTAATGATGATAAAAATCAGAATCTCACAAAATTAAGTACTTTTTTTAAAACTTCCACATTTACATAGTCAACTTTACTTCAACTTATATATTCAGCAGGGCAACCAGACTTCTGGGCAGTACGTAATAATTTAATCAAATATCATAAAAGTAAAAAGCATTACTGCTAAACTGATGAAAATAGTTTGAACAGTAAAAGTAATCCAATTATACAACCAGTTTTTGGGGTTAACAAACATTGTAAGAGTTTATCATTACCACAAGATGAATAATACTCTTTAGGATTTTTTTACAATAAGGGTAAATAATTTGATGACTGCCAATCTCCACAGGAAACCCATTTCTGGACTCTCTCCCTGCCAAACTCACACTCCCATAAGACAGAACCAACTGTTTAAACACTATTCAGCAGAATCTTTATGTTTTGATGTTCATGATTTTTTTTCTTTCTTACTGTGGAGGGCAGACAAGGTATGCACATAGCATGAAATTATTATTCTCTATAACAGTAGTTCTTATTACTGGTACTCAGGATCTACTGTCCTTCATGTTATAGCTGTGTCCCTGCTCCAGCAGACCTGATAAAAATAATTGCATTATCTCCTCAGCATGCCCTCAAGTGCTGAAGCAACTTGTTAATGACCCATTCATTTAAGATGGGTGTGTGGCAGCAGGGACATACTTAAAACAGACAGTGGGTCATAAGGGCCAGAATTGAGAACCTCTGTTGTCAAAATATCTTGAAAATCAAAACTTAGGGATTATGCTGAGTTGTGTCTGCACACTTAAGGGTGTTGGTATCTTGTATGAGCTATTTTTTGGTGGGCTGAGTCCAGATAAGGCTGTTATTATTGGGTCATCACTGCAACATTTGAGTAGCACCTACGTAGAATCTGTAGCAGTAGTGCTATGTGTGCTACACTGTATATGGCATTAAGTTGCAACACTCATGCCACAGAACGCTTTACTGCTCCAATTACATACTACCTTATTACCTTAACCTCAACCTTTTGAAAGCACTCAAGCAATATCCCTAAATGTAGAGTGCAGGGGGTATTTCGTTCAATTCTGTAATTTATATTGGGAAAAAATATATAGGGATTTTTCTGGTTTTTCCACAGGTTCTATCAAAAAAAAAGGTTGGGCCAATTGAAATGCAATGAAATTCTATTATTGTGTTCGTTATGTTGCCAGCAGGTGCCGTGAGTACAGAGATATGATTGCAGAGATATATAAGAGAGAAGAAGAAAGAACAAAGAAGAGTAAGAAATGCTCTTCATGGCTGGAGTTCTTTCGTACGGTTTTACTAGTGCTAGCTAGTTAATTATTTTGCTGCTACTTAAAACATAATATGCTTTGTCCTTCAGGCCCACTAACTGTTTTTTCACTAGCAGATGCCAGTGGAGTTTAATTTTTAAACATACTTTGTCTTTGGTATGATCTCCACAAACGACCTGTGCTATTTGTGTATAAATTATCTAAGAGATAAAGATAATATAGCTCTGTGATCCAGGGTCACTAAGATCTAGAGCATTATGCTCAGGTATGTTCGCAAGTTCCCCTAAACACAACTACAGCATCAAACAATAGAACTACAACTGTCACTCGGTTGCACACATGATGTCTAAAGCTGTATTTTCTCTAAATTTTTCTATTGCATGTTATGTGCACTGTTGAAGACCTGATTTTCCCTAAAGGGGTGTCTTACTCAGAAGCACAGTAAGTTCCATGAGCTACGTTTGCCTTCACTACAGGGTAAACTCATTTACATATTGCCTGCAAAACTGTGCTACTGCTTCACAAAACTGGCATTAAAGGTCAAAGTAAAAACACAGTAATATGCATGCAGTACAACACTGGATACATGTTTATATACACCTATTGTAAGGATTCTGATTATTGAATAGTTAATATTTATCAAAAATTATAATTAAATATACAAATTCAGGAAAATAAGTTCTTAACCAACACAGAAATCAGAGATGTCCTCTGGTGTTGTGATTATGGGCTCAAACCTCTTAATAATTGCAAATAGTTATTTATCATTAATAATTGATAATTATTAACCAAGCCACTAAATATCACTGTTTATTCAACCGCTTCAGCGAAGGTGGGGGAACTTTGATCTTATTTTGAAAGATAAATCACTCTTGCACAAAATAAACAGAAACGCTTCTCTTAATTATATATGTGAAGATTTATTGAAGCCATATAATTCAGACATACCATTATTCTGGTCCAAAAACCTTCACCTAACTAACAAGCACTATTCTACACAAAGGGGATAAAAATGACTACCTAACAATAATAATACAATAAAATACATGCGCATTGAGTGTCTATGAAGATCAAACCAGCAGTTTTATGGACAAAATGTGCAATTTCGGTTTACTTGAAAAGAGAAGACCTCCTGGTGTGCTGATGCCTCAAAGTTAAACGGTGGGGCCACACCCCTTTAGCCACTAGCAGCCGATTGCCCTAAATCTCAAACAAAGGGTCATAAAACTCTGAGGTGGGAACTCAGTGGAAAAACTGGGACAAAGGAGTGGTCAGGCCACAAGGCCCAGACCTCAGTTGCTTTGAATGGAAAACTTTAAAAGCCCAACTTCTAACTCCTGGTTGATTTGGGATCAGCCAGACAAAAACCTGAACATGCACCTTGCTGATCGCATCCGTATTCCGAGATTCAGCACACTTGCACAGTAAATCAAAACAGCTCAGCATAAGACACTTCAATCAGTATTGCATGCAAAAAGATGATACCTTGGATTAACTAATGGTGATTCTGAATCACTTTAACTATGCCTCACCCTGCCCTGACCTCTAAATGCACCTATCTGATTTAATATATATCAAACAGATTCCATCTTTCAAGCTCTTCTGGGAACAGCCGATGCGTCGTCTCATGAGACATGCAGGAAATGCCAACGAAAGTTTATTTTCTGCTGGTTTTATAATCCTGGGTGACGTCAGAGCTGTGATGTCTGTTGAGATGCGCATGTTGAACTGCGCAGCCTAGTCGCTCTGTCCAACCAAAATGGATGACCCCAACATTATCATGGGCATGATATTCATTTTGGGCTTTTGAAGATTTATTTGAACAGTTCTTTCTTCAGAGAGGAATGATCATCCATTATAAAACTGTAATGATTAAATACAAGGGTTGGTTTACAAGCTTAAATTAATTGTGGATTGATTCTATTCCATAAAGGGTCACAATTATACATACACCCTCAACTATATACATACACCACAAACAAATATTTGGTAAAATATCCTTTAACATGAGAAACCACTTATATTTTTAGTCATAAACAAGGTAGGCATAGTTCTGGCTGGATTTTGCAACACTTACTATCAGTAATGGAAAAGCTTCTTTAAACTGGCTGCTTACCTGGTGTGGACCAAGCTTCTATGTACTGTATAGTCCATATATTTTCTGTAGGTTTGAGGTGGGGCCAACACCTAAACAGACATTTAACAGCGGTAGCTTAGAATTTTCGTCATTCAGCAAAGATGTCGCCAATGAACACATATGTTTGCTAGAGCAAAATTATCAATCTTGGTGTGTTCACTAAGGGGACCTTCACCAAGGAGAAAAACTACTACATTCTTCTTGACGTAGTAGAACAGATCTGGATCACATCACATCCTGATGCATAACCTTATAGAACCCTCTGGGACTGTGCCTAGATGCAGGAACATGGTATCACACTACCATGCTGCTACCACCACGATGGGTTCACATTTTAGGAATGAAGCCAGTGTAGCCAGTCGTGCTTCAAATTCTTGATGACAATACATTGGTGAAGATTCTCAGTTATCCAGGATATGACAATCCTAAGTGCTTAAGAGGAAGGTAACCGGATAGTTTCACTTCTGATCCAAAAGGGTTCTAAAGTTCTGAACATGGTTGGAAATAACAACAATAAGAACAATCACTCTAATAGAACATGTAGATCACTGGCCCTTCCTGCTATTCAGATTAATGTTTGGGTCGTTATGACCGGATGATCCAAACATGTCCCCAATTATGTCATGTGAGTTGTTTTGGCACCATGCCCCAAGTGTGAATTGCTAAAAAACTGCCTGGTGAGACGAGTCACAGCTGCAGAGTGGGCGTTAGAAAGATAAAATCTGAATCCATGTCCGCTGTTTAGTTTCTTGATGACCACACTTCTCTGGTGCATGTAAGCCCAACATGACTGATAGCCTGCCAGTATGCTCCTGTTAGACCATTTGTTCGCTACTATACCAGCCAGTGTCATCTGCTACTATATACCCCAGTATCGTCTGCTACCACAACTCCCAGCAGGATTTGCAGCTAATGGGAAGGGGTGTCGCAGCTCTGATGTCACAGTGGGCTATATAAGGACACGGGAGACACCCACCATTGCTTTTTCTCCCGCTGGAAACCGAGACACGGTTACCACACAACGGAGGCGCATCATTCTGGAGAAGAAATCACACGTGGGTTTTCATTAATTCTCCTCACTTGCTGAATTCATGAGAAGCTCAACGAGCTAAGCGTGCAGGGATACGAAGACCTGCAAGTTTCACTTTACCAATCGAAGGCTTGGATTTAACTCGTAACTCAAGAAAAAAACCCAGTTTTTCCAAAGAGATGAAATTTTCCTCTTTATTTTGTTCCAGTCGACTGGTGACGCTCCGTCATATTTTTCCCTTTTTGCCAAAGGAGGAAGGCAGGCCGTCTTCGAGTTTGTTACGGAACAAACCCGCCCCTCTCCCCTGCTCCAGAGAAGACGACACCAAGAAATCCCATTTTGTTTTATTTCTATTAGAAATAGTTTGGTCAGGATAGAGTAGGATTTTAGGGCAATTTAGAATTGCCACTTATTGTTCAATGTGTTCTAAGTTGTATGTGCATGCAATGTCTTATTGAAACTTTGATTGCTGTTGGACTTTGAAAGCCGCCGCGCTTTGAACCTTTGCGTGTCTCACTGTGTTTGAACACCTGAGCGCAGACTCAGGTGAACTTAAAGTTGGACTGCTAGAACCTCATGGTGGAACAATCACTGTTCCATTGTCTTCACTCTTTGTGTTTCCACTGGTTGCCGCCTAAAGGTTTTATGACCCTTTGTGTTTCACTGAGCTCCAACGTTGGAGGTTTTATGACTGCAGCTTGGTGGAGGCCGCTCCCAAAGCTTCGCCCAGTACCATATTTTCTCTTGTTTTGCTGATTTGACTTTCATACACACTCAATGTTGTTTTATCTTGTTTAGTTAGTTATTTTACCCCTTTTGTGTAGAATTTTTGCATGCTTGATTAGATGAAGATTATTGGATCAGAATAGCGAGCTGAATCAGGGCTGTTGGTTTAATAAATATTCATGTAGATAAAGAGAAAGCGTTTGTGTTTTTTTTGAGCAAGAGTGATTTGTCTGTCAAAATGAGGTCAAAGTTCCCCACCTTCGGTGAAGCGGTTGATTAAACAGTGAAATCTAGTAATAGTTATCAATTATTACTGAGAATTTAATAACTGTAATTATCAAGGGCAGTAAGCCATAATTACAACACCAGAGGACATCTCTGATTTCGATTTGTAAGTAATGATTTTTGGTTAAGAAATATTTTTTTTTTAAATCATGATTTTTAATTATAATTCTTGATAAATATCAATTAATCAATAATCATAATTCTTACACTCCTGTTGTTTTTCTATTTCTTCCATCTGTGTCTCTCCTGCTTTTGTGTCAGATATTTAGTTACTCCTCTGTCTCCCTTAGTGATAATAGTACGCTAAATAAATTAATGTTTTTGTAGCTTTGGAAGTGAGGTTACAGTAATGGAGTCCATGTTGTTGAAACACTAACAGATGGCAGAGACCCCTTTGCCAGCAAGGATAGCAGTCCTCCAGTCGAGCTCATGCAGCTGGGACCGAAGGCTGGCTTGGTGACGGTACATAGGAAGCATAGCCCTAGATCCCAGCCCACGTGTCACCACACACCCACTGAAAAGCCGACCCTTGTAGCAACTTCGTGGCACTAAAGACAGCAGTGACCATATTTAAATGTTTGGCAGAGGCCAAAAGGGGCTATTTCAAATCCTACCTGAAACTGCTGGCTAAGAATAAGCGTAAATACAGTAAGATTGTTATTCACGCTGGCAGTCATAACACCACGTTACGCTAGTCAGAGCTCACAAAGATTTTGTTGCTTCAGTGTGTAAGTTTGACAAAACAATGTCAAACTCTGTCAGATCTTCTCTGGTCCCCTACCTGACCTGACCAGTGACGAAATGTTTAGCCGCATGCTGTCATTCGACTGCTGGCTGTCTAGGTCGTGTCCTGAAGACAATGTGGGCTACATTGATAATTGGTGAACATTTTGTGGGAAAACCTGGTCTGCCTGGAGAGACGGCATCCACCCCACTTCAAATGGAGCAGCTCTTCTTTCCAGGAATCTGGCCGAAATTATTAGTTATCTAAAACTCTGACAACCCAGGGTTCAGACCAGGAAGCCAAGTTGTTTAAACTAAACTCCTCTCTGCAGCATCTGTACTATAACCCATTACTACATTAAGACAGTATATTGCCTGTGACAAAAATCAAATAGGCTAAAAAATTTTCTAAAAGAAAATGAAAATGCTGTAACAACTTTTAAAGAATCTGCTCCATTTTTAATTACCTCAGAATGACAGAAAAACTCAGATGAGGGCAGCAATTTCTTTTTATGTCCTTTTACAAATTTATGTTGTTGCTCATACTGCTACTTTCTCTTTGTGTGTGGGATTAGACAGTGTAGCTCCCTTGAAAAAGAAGGTCATTATTCAACGGACACTGGCTCCCTGGTTTAGTTCAGTTGTATAAAAAGACCCTTTGCCACGTTAGAACAATGTATCTTTCATCAAGCAGTGAGTAGGCATCACTAGCATCTGTGTCTTAATGTTGTACTTACCACACACAGATAGCTGTAATTAAACTTTAACTTAAGAAACCTTCGCTTGGTCAAGATGACTTAAATTACAGACCTATATCTAATCTTGAGAAAATAGTTGTGTATGAGCATTTACACAACAATGATCTGTTTCAGTCAGGTTTCAGAGCTCATCATAGCATTGAAACACCACCAGTGAAAGTCTTATGACTTTGATAAATGATATTCTTATGGCCTCAGATAATGGACTTGTATCTCTACTTGTACTGTTAGATCTCAGTGCTGCATTTGATACAGTCGATCACAATATTCCGTTATGGTGCATTCAGACTGACTGCTAATGACGCGAAAGGAGCAAGATACATGTTAACCATATGTAGAGGCACGTTCAGGAGCGAAGCGATGCGAAGGACATGATTAGGGCAAATAGAGCAAAGCGAAACCCGCGATGGACGCGAAGCAAATTTCACCGGAGTTGAAAAATCGGAACTTTTTTGTAAATTCGCATCGCATATCAGTCAGTGCAGTCCCTGCAAAGAAAAAAGGGAAAACAATCCCTACAATGTGACAAGTGACAGTAGCAAATCAGGTGAAACATTTGCTGGAATCGCGGTCGGTCTAAACCATAAGAAAGGCTGGAACATGCTATAGGGATCAGGGGAACAGCCCTAGGCTACTTTAAATCTTACTTGTCCAACAGATTGCAGTTTCTTCATGTAAATGTGTTCAATGGCATCCGTATAAATGCAGACTGTGGAAGAACCACAGTGCTGGTATTATTGGAGCTTAGTGCAGCATTCGACACAGTTGATCACCCGATTTTATTAGAGCGCCTGGAAAACTAGGTCGGCCTTTCCGGAACAACACTCTTAGTTTAAATCCTGTTTGAAGGACAGGTACTTTTTTGTGTCATTAGGTAACTTTACATCATATACTACAAAAATCACATGTGGCTTTCCCTAAGGGTCCATCTTAGGGCCCCTTCTATTCAATATCTACATGCTCCTCTAACTCAGATTATAATAAACAACAACATAAGTTTTCATAACTATGCAGACGACACACAGCTTTACATTACAATGTCACCAAGTGACTATGAACCCATTCAAGCGCTGGGTAAAACAATGCACGGATGTGCCAAAATTTTCTTCAGCTGAATCAAAACTAAATTTAAGTAATAACGTTTTTGGACCAAAGGAAGAGTGTTTAAAAGTTAGCACACAACTTCAGTTAATACAGCTAGAATCCACCAATCAGGCTCGAAATCTCGGTATAGTGATGGACTCAGAGAGATTGATTTCATATATTCCTAACAGAGCACTTCGTTCTCAGACTGCAGGTTTACTGGTGGTTCCTAGAGTCTCTAGAAGTAGAATGGGAGGCAGATCCTTTAGTTATCAGGCTCCTCTCCTGTGGAACCAGCTCCCNATAGTGATGGACTCAGAGAGATTGGTTTCATATATTCCTAACAGAGCACTTCGTTCTCAGACTGCAGGTTTACTGGAGGTTCCTAGAGTCTCTAGAAGTAGAATGGGAGGCAGATCCTTTAGTTATCAGGTTCCTCTCCTGTGGAACCAGCTCCCAGTTTTAGTCCATGAGGCAGACACCCTGTCTACTTTTAAGGGTGTTTTCACAGCTGCCACTTCAAAGCGGATCAGAGTTTGTTTCTCCCCTTGGTCCGGACCTTTTGTGCAGGTGCGAGTACACTCAAGCAAACCCTGGTCCACACCAAACAACTGGAGGTGGTCTCAGTCCGCTTCCAAACAGACTCTTGTGTGGTTCGCATTCTGGTGTGAATACAGACCTGACCTGATCCGATCCAACTACAGAAAACATACGTCTCTTTGTCCCTTAACAAGTCAATGTAGCAGTAAATGTTACACTGAAATCATACCTGATCAGCCATGTGTTGCTTAGCAACGCCGCTACCAGCTTGTTGTGAGTTAGGACACAGAGTGCACGTTGTCTCCTTTGGCTTGCAGCATGCATTCGCAGATGCTGTTCCAAAATTAGAAATAGAATGTAACAAAACCTGCGTTGAATGAGCTGCTCTTGACACTCACAATGATTTTGCAGCTGTAATAACTGCCAAATATGTAGAGCAGAAAGGCAACAAGCATTACTTTCATGGTAGTTTTTCTCCATTTCCAGATCTGTACTCTGTCCCACCCTAGTTCTTTCAGTCCAATGGGAGCAACGATCGTCAGCCGCGTGGCTTTGTTTACAAGTTACAGTTGCAAAAAGTACAATGTGAAACTGAATCAAATGAAACAAAAAAAAAAAGTCCACTTTTGATCTGGATCAAAACAAGTAGAACATTGGTACTGGTGTGAATAAAACCTAGACTAAGACTAAGTTGAAAACTGTTTTGATAAACCTTAAAGTTAGAGCGGCTCAGGTTATACTGAGGTATCTCTGTAGTTGTAGGCTCAGAATGCTGGAGGATATAATAACCACTTTTTTCCTGGATCAGTGCTTCTGTGTTATTTTGTATGCTTTGTCTTCTCAAATCCCTCATCAGGTGTGTACACACTGAGCCTGGTTCTGGTTCTGCTAGAGGTTTTTTGCTGTTAAATGGGAGTTTTCCTTTCCACTGTTGCTACATGCATTCTCAGTATGAGGGATTGCTGCAAAGTCAACAACACAATGCAAGCGACTGTCCACTGTCTCTGCATGCTCACGCAGGAGGAGTGAATGCTACAAGTCACTGACTCCATGCAATCTGCTGCGTTTCCTTAGATAGAAAAACTTGTTAACCAATTTGAACAATAAGCTGAATTTGACTGCACTGTCTGTTAACTAGAATTTACTAGAATGCACAGTATGTACTTGATTTGAAACCTGTATGATTCGACTGAATTAATTTATTTAGGGTAATGTGCCTTAAGATGACAGATTTTGTGAATTTGCACTAATAAACTGAATCGAATTGCATGCTACAGCTGCAACTTTGTTCAGCACAAGTTTGCCACAGAAGCCATTTTATGTGTACAAAAAAACCCTTTAGGACCCTCTCTGACATACTCTATAATGGTGAGTCCACTTTGTTCTTAAATGCTCAGAATACCTTATCAAGATAGGCTAAACAAATACAATACAAAGTTTTTAAACAGTATTTATTTATTATGGAAAAATAGCTATACAAACCAATCTGACCCTAAATAAAAAAAAAATATTGTCCTCCTAAACCTAACACCTGGGAACAACAACTACTAAAATGCCTATGTTGTCTAAACCCTTCCAAGACCTTCATATTGTATATTATTGTATAATATTGTATGATTAATATATATATTATATGATATTATCATCTAAAAAGAGGTTTTTGTATTTTCTCTGCCAATCTTTGGCTTGCATTAAAAACACACTTCTGAAACACACGGCAGATGCATACTACTGTGATGGGCTTTCCAACCTAGAGGTCACCAGTTAAACTGAAACTGTTTGAATCCAGTCACCAGTTTAAATGTTTTGTGTTTTCATGGTATTTGCTTGTAGATCCTTGTCATCCCAACCAGCTGTTCCTATTCTTAGATTCCTTACCTCCATGTCCTTCTTTTACAGTAGGCTGATATTTGAATTTCCAGCCATGCAGCATTTTTTGTAGATGTTTCTTCATAGACCTGTCTGCATGTCCGCATTGATTTTCCCTTTTGCTTGTGCACTGATCATCAGACACTTTAAGCTGCTTTTTATACATTGACATTGTAGCTACTAGCTAACTTGAAATAACCAGCAGTACCTCTGTGCCACTTGTGAAAGCTGGTTCTTGTCTTGAGCAGAGAGGGTCACTGATCGCACCTAAGCACAAACATGGGTCTTTGAGCTCAGCCACGCTGCCTGCAGTGTCTGCTGAAGGCCGCTAAAGAAATTGCAGCAGTTTAAAAGGAAAAACGTTGGCTACAATCCTCTAGCGGGTTTACTGAAGGAGGTTGAGACAGTGGGAGGCCTCACAGAATTTTTCAAATATATAACAAACTTCTAGACCGAGTCTGCTGATCCCTGTGGACACCATCCCTGAGCACCACGGGTTTGACTACCAGCATATTTAGAAGTAAATCTGATAGCAAAGTTTAAATCTGTCAGCTTGCATCAGCATCTTCACAGAATGGAAATGAACTACTGCATTTTGGAGTGGTCACTTTCCATTTTAATGGTTTAGCACCTGCAGTAAACTATTATCTGTTTCCCAGGTTTTCAGTTTAGGTTGATGTCACTGGGCAGCGGAGCCGGAAATGCACACAGACAAGCTGGGAGATGCAGTTGTGAGCCAGATCCAAAATTATGTTGATTTACCTGAGGGCAAAAACCGCAACTGCAAATCAAAGAGGGGATGCATCATTGGTGGGGCATGACATGTCTACTGCTTCTGTGTTTGAAGAGAAGGTTTAGGCATTTATTGGTTTTCTGGAGGCACCGTATGTAGAGAGACAGTGGCCAAGCACAATTTGATCAGAGAGAGCACTTGTGTTATGGAACAAAGAGAAAAATGGATTCGATCATATACTCAAACTCAATACTCTTGCATTATTATGACATTTAGTGAGATGGCAATAAAAAAACCTTTCTGAGGCAAGGAAAGATGTGCTTTACTTTTTACTTTTTACACTGGACTTCTGTTTTTATTTTTCTCTTGAAAATGTTATTCAAGTTTTTTTTGTGCAAGACTATACATTTTTTTAAAGCCCACAAACAAAGCCCACATTTAAAACAAATTTTTTTGTTCCGTGTGTAGTTTGTCATTCCTGTATATTTGAGTGCTTTGTGCTAAAGTCCAACCTAGTTTCATGGCAAAACATTAAAGAGTTTGCAAAATCTATCTATTAAAGCAAAAAGGATCTGCTCACAGTAAGAAAGGCCTGGAAAACATACAAAGGAATGCATTAGGCAGCCGTCCCAAACAACTGTCTAAACTACCTTTATTGACTCCTTTAAAGGACTACCGGCTGCACTCAACATTCCTCCTACATAATGGAACCCCTAGCCTTTTTCTAAGGCTCTTTCAGGAATGATGCATATCTCATCACAATAATAGATTGACCACAAAACATTTTGACCTTGTTGGTCAACTCCTTCAAAGCCAAGACATGCCGGAGCAATACCTGCATTACTTTGGACCAAACCCTGTTCTCTCACTCCTTCCTGCCATCATTCAGGACCAGACACCAAGATACTTAAACTCGCCCTTGTGAAGACAGGGGGCATTCCACCAACATTTGTTGCACTAAAATATGTGAATATACAAAAAAGTAAGTCCAGTATTTAGGAGCCTCTTAAATAATCCAGTAAGGACATATGTTACATCAGAAGAGGAACGTGTGGGAGCAGAAGCATAAAATTATGACCAGTCTTTTAAATATTACTTTAAATATAACTTCAACACCGCCCCCCACCAGTTGCCCACCCCCTAACATTGCATCTGCCTTGTATAATTGAAATATGATGATTATAATTTAAAATCTAAATTTGACACCCCCCCCCCCCTGTAACATAATAAAATGGTGTTACAGGTTTGGCCGGAATTATGTGAGATCTGGACACCATCAGAGTCACATGACTACCAGAGACCTGCTATGTATGTCTGCATTAATAAAGTTATGTGACAGAGAGAAGAGTCCATGACTTATCAGTGCAGCTTTGCTATTTTTTGTTACAGTTTTTTAGGCTTATTTTTTGCTTTGAATATAGAAAAGTTCTAAGGCAGGGAATGGAATTCCGTTTTTTTTTTCGAGGCTACCTCAATCAGTTGGACTGGTAGGGAAAATCAACAAGTTTCTTCTGCTACATTACCAGAGTTTGTCCACCTACGAGTTTGGACTAGACTATTCCGTTTCGTCACATAAATCGTCCAGGAAATGCAGTGTACATAAGCAAGAAACGGGATCAGACAGGAGAAAGATGAAGGGGAGTTATCAAAGTGGAGCGGAAAAACGGTTTTCAATGTTCCTACAATGGTCTTGGCTGAAGCTAAATGAGTATAAACGAGTTGCAGAGCTCGGGCTGTGCAGTGCATTATGGGTAAGGTAATTTTTTTGGCTACCAAACAACATAGCAACGAGGAGAACTATGATTTGATTTACGTCCAAGACTGCTTACGGCAATAGGCAGAAACAGTAGGAAGAACTGGCTGCCCTTGCATATGCTGTATCTATCCAAAAGCTGCCGTTGGTAATGACAAAGGAGGAAAAGAGTGATGCTGTCAAAAATAAGAGTACCATTCCTTGTTGGTAGTTGGAGACAAACAAATTTTCTGACCCCTTGAAGGCAACTGACGGATGGTTGGAAGAAGTCCTTGGCCTGAAACTGTAGCCACCTTGCATGTCAGCTGATGTTTCAGAGTATTTGCTCAGCAGGGATGAGAAGTTGCTACTCCACCGGCTTCGCAATGACTACAAGAAACGTGGGTGTGGTGTTTGTTTTGATAAGTTGACATTTATCAGTATGAGGCCATTAGGGGTGTAACAATATACAATAATAACGAAAATTAGAATAAAAAGAGGCCCAATTAATTAAGAATTTCTCATAATTGTGATCATAGGGTATAAAGATCCCAGAGCACATGGCTATGTTAACAAAGTGCCCACACGCTGGACCATCAGTGCAGTTACTCTCTTCCTATATCTGCCATTGCCTACAGGGGGCCGCCCCAGGCCTGACAGCCTTCTCTGTACATAAAGATGAAGATTAGACAAAATAACTCTGTGCAAATTACCTACAATTTAGGCCATCTTTCATGTCCATGTGGATATGTCAGGAAATTGTGAACGGAGGTTTACAACCACAATTCATCTTTCCGTCTTTGGGTGAACTCTGTGGAGCCTTGCAATCGTGTTTTTCCACTACCATTCAAGCCTATAAATTCCATTGGAGCAATTAAACATGGCACAAAGTGCACCGGTCACTGAATGGCAGTGTATTAAGGCTTAAATCTTTAAAACCAATGCCTGCGAGCCTTAGTTCACGTCCACTACCTGCACTCCACACAAATTACAATGGCAATGTGGTTTGTTTGGTAACCAATTTTCTTTTACTTGATTGACCCATGCATGCGCAGATTTGCCCACTGCAAGTGCGGACAGATACCCAGACTGGATGAAGGAAGAACGAGCCAAGGAAGAGAATTCACGCGATGAGCTATGATTTACGGTTGTTGTTACAGTGCAGTCCACATGGACGGATTTAAGAGTTTTACGAATTGTTTTCTACATTAATTCTAGGTAAAGTGACCCACAATGACAGCAAAGTGTATATGGCTGAGACAAATGGTAGACATGTAGTTATTTTTTCTATATCATAAATATTAAAGTCCCCCCCCCCCACACACAAACACTCACTCACACAAATCTCATCACCATTTTAGATTATATACTGCATATCAGCAGAACATGCTTGCCTTGTATCCAAATTTAAGCATAGCTCTGAGACTGCTACTCAACCTTGCTGTGACTGTAGCTTCAAGAGAAAGAAGCTTCTCAGTGCTTAACCTGTTAAGCCCTGAGGATATTAGAACAATTTCGGCCTGAAATTACATACCTTAAATAAATCAAGTATAGCTCCACAGTTGTAAGGTCTACATGCAAACTTTTGGTACCTGTATAAAGGTAAGACATTAAAGAATATGTTTAAAGTGCAACCAGTATTGTAACTGTTACCATGTCTGATGTATTTGTGATTAAAGAAGAAAAAATAAATATTTTTGAAGCCTCTCCAAAGGTTTTTTCTAAACGAACATTGCAAAACACTATGGAAATCCATTGAAAATCCTAGTAGAATACATCCTAGGATGTATTCATCAACATTTTGACTACAACTCCAGCAAATTTGAACTGAATCAGTTGAAGCATATTTGTTCCACAAAGGTGTTAGTGGGCAATGTGCCAGGCAAAGCTGGGATTCTGGCACAATTTGGCCAAATGCGCCAAAATTGTGCCAAATGTGTTTTTCATTTCATAAAAGGGAATCTGGTCAAATACAAGTGCTGATTTTTACTGTAGGACTTTTGCATATGATATAGCATTTTGAGATGACATTTACTGTGTATATCATCAAAATGTACAATTGTGCACAGCATAAAATCAATATAATGGAAAGAAATGTATCCTTTTCTCTGGAGGAATTTTATTGAAAAAAAAAAGAATTAGAACTGAAAAACAATGAAAAAAAATGTGCAAAAACAATTATCAATAAAAACTATATAAACGTATGTGAAAAAAAAAAAACAGCAATAAAAACTCTACAAAAATGTGCAAGAACAATTAGCAATAAAAACTAAATAAACAAACTTGGTGACCACAGGAATTTCTTGCTAGCTAAAACTATTCTTTGCACATTAAAATTGCTTGAACTAAAAAACTAAAAAAACTGCTTCACCAGGGTCATCGCTGACCATCATTTTGTGGTGTCTAGGTCCTGGAGGAAGCCTCTGGGTAAATGTAGGAGCTTCTGCCTCAATGTCAGGCCCACCTGGAGAGTTCCACTTGTCCTCGATGTCATCACCAGCTCTAGAGGTAGCCTGACTCGCCCGCCTCCAGAGTTGTTTACCTCTCTTTGTTGGTTTGGATGAGCTGCTCCTTTTTCTTGTGACAGAAGCGACCTTGCGTTTCATGGGCCTTGAGGCACTATGTAGCTGATGGGCAGTTGGCTAACATTCCTCATCTTCTTCGTTTTCTGCACCACCGTCGCAGAAACAGAAAGACATATGCTGAACACTAAATTTATCTACAATTTATGCTAAAAATGAAGTTGCATCTGACACTGACTTTTAATAAGCTTAATAACACAATGGTAACACTCTATTGACACATCATGTTTATTTTGTAACCATAGTAGTTTGCAGAATAGGATTCTCATCTTGAAGAAGGAGATGAAGCCTCAACCCAAGTAGTGGAAGGCTGGGTACTTTCAGTGCCTGATGGTACTCTTCTTGCGAGGGATTTAGGAAAAAAAAATCCGTCTGTTTGACCGACTTTTAGAGCCGGCGAAAAATGGGCCTCTTGCCTGAGAGTCTTGCTATTCATCATCCTTCATCCAGTCTGGTTCCCTGTCCACACCTGCAATGGAGCACTGTTAGGATCTGCCTCCATGTCTCACCTCTCTCAAAGACACAGATTTTTCCACAGTGCTCTAACAATTGTGCCCTGTCATAAAACTATCCAATATTACTCTAAAAGAATTGTGGTAAAAAGTTAGAAAAATCTGCTAATTTAGGAAAATATTTTTATTTTTACTATATTATCCACCTCCACCCTCTCATTCATAGTGTGTACATAGCTAGTGGTGTTGACTGTTGATGAGAGACTTGCTTTAGCACATTTTTATCATAAAAAGACAAAAAAAAGGATTTAGTTTTTTTTTAACAAATTTGAAGTTGTGTCTTATTAAAGTAGGACAACATAAATGTTGCACTTCTGTCACAGTATTCCAGTATGAAAATTGTATCGGCCCTACAGAATCATTCACCCTCACTGCCTTCTGGTATATTAAGGCGGTCTTGGGGAAGGGCCCCTTTACAAAGGTTTGCCTTGGGCCCCAAAGTAGCTAAGACTGCCACTGCCTGTCTGATTACTGTCAATAAAAAGGACACTAGTACCTCACAATGTAAAACAAATGTTCAAGTTCAAGGGTTATAAACACTTGCAAGTCACTGTGCATGTACCCTATATTACCAAAAGACCTTGCTTTGTGCACTCATGTGTAGTAATGTTCAGAATCAGAATCAGCTTTTTTGCCAAGTTTGTACACACAAACAAGGAATTTCATTCAGGTAAACTTTGCTCTCAGTGAAGATTGTTTTGTTGTTGTTGGATTTGTAACAGTGGACAATAAAGAATGTTTTTTTTTTTTTTTTTTTTTTTTATGTAAATATTCACAATTGACTTTACAAGAGAATATAATGTGAGATCAGTCCAAGTCTGCATGGTGTTGTTCTGGAACTCTGACTCTAAAGTGTTCATCAGAGAAACAGCCTGGGGGAAGAAACAGTCTTTGTGGCTGGTTTTATCAGACAATGCTCTGTAGCGCCACCTGAAGCTAAAAGCTTAAACAGTTGGTGTGCAGGGTGTGTGAGGTCTGGAGATATGTTAATTGCCCTTTCCTGACTTGTATAAGTCCTGAATAGAGGGAAGGTCAGCTCTGATGATTCTCTCTGCAGACCTGATTATTCATTTTGTGGGTGTCCTGTTTTGTGGATGAGCCAAACCACACAGAGGTGGACGAAGACAGGACAGACTGAATTATGGCAGTGTAGAAGATGACCAGCAACTCCTGTAGAAGGATGTACTTCTTGAGCTGCCTCAGGAAGTACAGACTCTGCTGGGCCTCCTTCCGAACATTGTTTATGTGTGAGGATCATCTCAGGTTTCAAGAAATGGTGATTCCTAGGAACCACCATTACTCACATTTCATGTAGGCGTGGTGTTCTCCAGAAGTCCACCATCATGTCCAAAGTCTTGGATGGGTTAGTTTCCAGGTGATTCTGACCACACCAGTGTACCAGCCAATCCACCTCCTGTCTGTATGCAGACTCATCATTGTCCTGGATCAGTCCAATGGTGTCAGGTGGAGTTTTACAGACGGATCTACTGAGATGCAGTCATTTGTTTAGAGGGAGAAGCGGAGTGGGGAGAGAACACACCCCTGGGGGGCACCAGTGCTGATGGTTCTTGAGTGGGAGAAGATGCTCCCCAGCCTCACCTTCTGCTGCCAATCCTTCAGGAAGCTGGTGATCCACTGACACTTGGAGGCTGGGACTTTGAGCTGAATGAGCTTCTGGTGCAGGATGTCAGGGTTGATGGTGTTGAACACTGAACTGAAGTCCACTAACAGGATCCTGGCGTACATCCCTGGGTGATTGAGGTAGTGCAGGATGAAGTGTAGTCCCAAGTTGACTGCATTATCTGCCAACCTGTTTGCTTGGTAGGCAAACTGCAGGGGGTCCAGCATTTGAACTGGAAGTGACCACCCCCAACATGTTCCTACAAAGTCAGGAGCATAAAATTGTCCTCTTAATGGTACTAAGGAGTTGTGTCCAACTCCTGATAACCAACCCCAAACATAATCATAAAAAACTGCACTTGACACAATGCTGTAAGGCAAGTGCCATTCTTCTGGCAACTTCGAAAGCCAGACATGTTCATTGTTTTGCCAGTCAGAGACGCCTGATTCATAACTCCAAATAACATGTCTCCAGTGTTCTGGAGTCTAGTTGAGGCATTATTTACACCATTGTATACAATTTTTGCATTGCACTTGGTGATGTAAGGCTTGGATGCAGCTGCTTGGCCATGGAACCCTAATACATGAAGCTTTCTACACACTGTTCCTGAGCTAATCTTAAGTTCACAATAAATTTGTACTTCCGTAGCTATTGACTTGACAGAAAGTTGGCAACCTTGGCAAACTTTGAACCTCAACAACCACAAGAAAGTCCACAAGAATAATTATAAATACATTTTTATAAATGACAAAGTTGGTCTTTAATAATGTAAGGTTTATGAAACTGTTTGCTATGCTTTTCATCTTTAATTAAAGCTAGCTCTACCATGCAACAGATCCTCATTATGTTTCTGACAGTTGAAAGACTCAATTGAATATGGACTTTAAAGCAGGAAAATAATATATTTACTGCTGCCAATTCTTCAGCATATTATTTTTAAATGCTGTAAATAACGTCAGGAATGATGCACAACAACAAACACTTTTTGATGTTAAAGGCTCAGCTCTAATTTATCTCTTTAAAAAAACATAGATAATTGTAGCTTAATTAACAACCAAAAATAGGAATGTTGGAAAAAGTAAAGTTTATTTTCTGCTTGTGTGTTACGTAAAAAATACCTTTTATCAACACATTTTTATTTAAAACATGAATATGTGAAAAGTGGGTCAGACCTAGTGAACGGTACATCATGCCAATGGACATTTTGAAGTTGGAGCTGTGAAAAAAGGTACAACCTCTTGAGCTCTCTTAGAAATACTGACCCTCATGTGTCAGTTTTTTTCTGGTCTAAAATAGACAGGGGTCACAATGTGAGAAAAGGAGCTACTGTAATACATCAAACTTTTGGCACACAATGAGACTCGCGATCCAGTCGACCTGTGTTTAAAGAATATGTTCGTGAGAGCAGATAAAACCTGAGAGAAGTACAAGAGGGGAAAAGTGGTGAAGAAGAAAGGCAGCTGATGAAAGGATATATGAGGATAGAGAAGTTATTGAGACACCTGGTGTGAAATGGAGAGGGCAAGATGAGCAGAAGGATACGATTGTGTTCGAAGGTTGGGAAGTCAGAGGTTGGGTAAGAGCTGACAGTTTCCTGGGAATTACCTGTTGGGAAAAAAATCTATGTCTGTTGTCAAAGCATGAAAGCATCTGCATGAGGAATGCTGTCACTTTTATCTGTATGGATAATGTAATTGGATGAGGATCATTACCTTATTAAGATTTTGCTTATAAAATAACAGTTTAACTACAACTAAGCACACCAGCAAAAGCAAAGAAGAAAGTTACATTGACCTATTGTGAAACTGATACACGGTTCAGTGAGGTGGATAAATGAAAACTGCTTTTACATTTGGGACCAAAGATTAGAAAGATACACTATAAAATGGCACATAACCACTTTTGTCTCACTTTCTGAAATTAAATCAGATTTTTTTTTTTGTTTTAGGTCAGTTAGAAAGACCAACATAATTCTATTTGCTTATTGGCAATATAATGAGAGAAATAGTTACAATTCCTTATTATTTGGTACAGTTGCCTTTTAAACTGTATAATTTAGGTCAAGTGTTTAGGGCATCCTTCCGCAGGTTTCCCCCTGACAGAACTGCTGGAACTGAGATTGGTTTTGGCAGCCTTGCTCACACACACATTTTCAGCTCTGCCCACAAATTTTCAAATGAGACTGTGATCAGGGCTTTGTGATGGCCACTCTGGAAACACTGACTTTGTTGTCCTTCTGTAGCTTTTTTTAAGTAATTTGGTTGTCCGTTTGGAAGACCCTTTTGTGCCCAAGCATTAACGTCCTTGCTGATACAGTATCCTGAGACATTGCTTCAATATTTCCACAAAATAGGAAGATTGCGAAGTTCCCCAGTCCCTGCTGCATCAAAACACAACATAATTCTGCCACACCCATACTGTACAGTTTGGATGGTGTTCTCAGTCTTGTAAGCTTCCCTTTTTTTTATTTCTTCCAGATGTTACAATGTGTCATTACGGCCAAACACTTTAATTCCATCATACCACAGGACATGTCTTCCAGAATTTGTTCTTTTTGTTGGTTTTGGAGTAATTACTTCTTCTTTGCTGAGTGGCCTTTCAGCCCATGATGGCACAGGACTTGTTTTACTGTGGATAATGATGCTGTCTTACCATCTGGAGCCAGAATCTTCACAAAGTCTTGCTTGTGTTCTGGGGTTGATATGCACATTTACCAGCATAACATTTCCAGCTCTGGGACAAAAAAAAAAAAAAAAAAACATCTCCTTCCTCATGGGTATGATGGCTGGATATTATAATGCTGTTTATATTTACATATAGTTGTTAGAACAAATAAACACATCTGAAAATTGAACCCAAGAATCAACCAGACTTGTCAGGTCCACAGTTCTTTTCCTGATATATTGGATAAATTATTTAGATTATCTTGTAATGTCACATAAGGAAGAAGTTTGTTAAAGGTGTTGCCTTGATAAAACACTCAATATACTCATGTGTCATATGGACTTTCTAAAATCATTAAAAGACATAGTAATCTTTGGATGACAAGTGGAATAGTGATAGACCAAGCACCCAAAATAAAAAGGCTAATAGTTCTCGTCAAAGCCACATTTTAGCCACTTTCCACTCTAAAACACTTGGTATAAAGGCTACTAGTGCCACACAAGCTTAACAAAGGCATAGTAATCTTAGGAATAAAAAACACTAAAACTAAAAAACTTATTTGAACAAAGCAAACTGTACCAAATTCACTGTTGAGTTTACACTAAAGTAAAGGGTTGCCAGCCAGTTACTGTAATTTTTGCAGTAAATCAATTTAAGTTAAAATGAAAGCTTTACTACAGTTTTGCTGTAATTCTAATAACATTTTTTATTGTTATTATAAAAACAAAACCTCTCTCCTTGTTCTGGCATTCAGCAAAAGAGAAAACAAATTAGTAACCCTAAGTGGCCTATAACACAAAACATTTAGTCCTATTTAATGTCAGACAGTGAGACAAAAATGGTTGTGTGTATTTTTATACATGCTAATGGCTGCAAAATCAATAAACTTGAAAAAAAAAAAAAAAAACAGGAGCCAACCTGTGTCTTGTTGGCGTTTTCAACTGATGCTTTTCTAACACTTTGTGGCAGCTAGCTGTGCTACAACATTAAACAGAAGAGTTTCATTTTGAGCTGCATTGTTTCTCCTTTTCTGCTTATTAGCCACAGCTAACGTAACTTTCACTTATTGAAAATATTAAGATATTTGCTGCTGCTTTCTGTTCAAACATTTTCTTGAGTAAAGTTCATCCAGTTCATCACTGGCAGCCCTCTACCTCTAGCAATAAGAAATCAAGGTCAAAAACTACATCAGTACATAATAAATAGAGCCCAAGAGCAACACAAGAATTATCGGATGTACTTTACCTGAAATATGTAGAGTATATAATAGTTTATAGAGCTGGTTAGTGATTATCAGGAGAAAAACATTAATGAAAAGATCAGCATATGCCTGATGCAGAGCAACAACCAACCATCATCTTTGACAAGGTAACTACACTTTCTCATATGAGCCTACCAACAGTCAGCCATAGTTTTACACCGAGCGCATTCACACTAAACCTTTCAAACACCATCTGAAAGCCAAAGCAGGCCATTTGCAATGGATACCTATTATATTTGTCACAAGAACAGTATATTGTCCATACTAATAGGAGACAACATCAAAATGTTATGGCTGTGCTTTCCAGATAGAAATCTAAAAAAATGTTTGTTACGACTCCATTCGGTATAGGGGTAGGGGGAAGTAAACATTTGAATGAGGTGTTATTGGTTTTGTGAATGAAAGAGTAATTTATTGCTTTTCAGTTCAGTTTCTGTTATTTGTAACAAAATACAAACAAAAGGAGTGTACTTAACAAAGTACAAACTGAAAATAAAAAAGGGGTAAAACCCAAAATACACATTAAGGTAAATAAAAACTGATTACCAGATTTGGTTTGTGGTAAAGGACCCACATAATCCATAATGATGCGTTCAAATGGTTCTTTCACTGCTGGAATTGGATGGAGCGGAGCATTTGGTATGGTCTGGTTAGGCTTTCCAGCCATCTGACATATGTGGCAACTGCAGCAGAATTTAATCACATCTGTTTTTAATCCAGGCGAGTAAAAGTGTTTTAAAATAAGTTGGTACGTTTTTGAAACACCGAAATGTCCTGACCATTTGCTTTCATGTACTAATGATAAAATGTTCTGTCGATAACTAGAAGGAACCGTAATCTGTAAAGCTATGTTCCAATCAGCACCAGGAAGCAGAACAGGACACCATCTACGCATTAAAATTCCATCATCCAGAAAGAAAGATACACCTTCTTCTTTGGCCGCATCAGGACTTACCACACCTTCAAAATAGGGTTTTAACGTTGGATCCGACCTCTGAGAAGTGCGCAGGTGAGCACGAGTGATTGGCAAAGCACTATCAGGGGTCTGTAATGCATACCCACTGGTCAAATCCAGAACTGCAGAAGCCTCTGAGTCAGATTCCCCAACACCTGAGAACACTTACATAAACAAACTGTCAGACAAGTCAACATCATCACTTTTAGCCTTTTTCTTACGTTTTTGTACATGAGTTAGTACACCAGTTGGGAGATGACTTTTTATCTCTAGTTTCCAAGTTTTGTGGTACATCTAAAACCTCTAATGCAGGAGTTACCTTACCGCCAGCAATATCATTGCCTAACAGTAATGCGACAACTTTGATAGGTAGTGCTGGGCAGACAGCAATAAGGAAAATTCCTGAGATTATTTTGGACTTTAAATGTACCAGATGTACAGGCTGAGGAACATAACCCATTTCTATGCCCTGTAGAATTGCACTATATCCTCATGATGACTGAGTAGAAAACGGTAATGTGTCAGCTAAAATAATGGACTGAGAACCTCCAGTATCACGCAGAATGCGAATAGAATGCTGATCTTCAGGCTGTCCAGTGAGTGAAACTAGTGCATCCGACAGAAAAGGGTTGAAGCAGGGATCAGGTGTGTATTCAACTTCAGCTCTTACGATGTTTGTTTTCTCTTAATGAGTCCTACGCCTTTCGGTTGGGACTGAACAGAGGTTTGTGTTTTTCATTTTAAGGCTAAACAGTTAGCAATGATATGCCCTGTTTTATGACAATAAAAAACTCTCTGTCCTTCACTTGCATGGGCTTGACTTTGTCACACGTCTTAACAACAGAAGTTTTGTTCAGGTTGGACTGAAAAACTGTTGTGTGGGTAAGCACATACTCATCAGCAAGGACAGCAGCAGTAGACAAAGACTCTACATTCTTTTCATTTAAATGCATGGCAATGCATTCAGGTAAACAGGTCTCAAACTCCTCTAACAAAATTAACTCTTTTAAGCTGAGAAAGTTTGAGACTTTACAGGAAGAACACCATCTGTCAAAAAGAGGTTTTTTTTCCCTAGCGAACTCAACATAAGTTTGACTGGGATTTTTCTTAAAAGACCTAAATTCTTGTCGGTAAGCCTCGGGGACAAGTTCATAGGCTTTTAAGATGACAGCCTTTACCTTTTCAAAATGTAGGGTGTCAGCAAGAGGGAGAGTTTCAACAACCTCTTGAGCTTTTCCATAGAGTTTGCATTGCAACAGAAGTGATCAGGCTTCAGGAGGCCACTGCAAAGCTTGTGCTATCTTTTCAAAAGCTAAGACGTAATAATCTACTTCCGCTTCTCGGAATTCAGGCACTAGAGCAACATACTTTGTAATATCGAAAGGTCTAATTTGAGATGAAGTAGTGGAATAACCAACAGAAGTGGAGTTTACTGCAAAAGCAGGAACATTAATTCTTCTCTGAGATTCAAGCTCTAACTGACGTATTTGTATATCCATTTCTGCTTCAATTTCCAACCTTTTTATTTCTAGTTGGAATTGCCTTTGCTGTGCCTTCTCTTGGGCCTCAAGGTGCGGTCTAGCGAGTCGGATTTTAAGCCGAGCATCAGCTTTTGACCCAGGCGAACTACTGGCATCAGAGAGGGGATTAAACTGAGGGAGTGTGTACGGAGTCTTAATCCCCACACCCACCTCAGCATCCACATCTGGAGAGACTGCTGGAGGTTTTCCCAAAACCTTCTTACCACCTTCATCAGAAGAAAGGGCCACGGACTGAGCTACAGCAGCAGAAATCAAAGCAGGTTGAGCCACAGAACTCATAGGTATCTCAGAAAATACAAGACCTCCTTGTTCTACCAATTTCTCCACTACAAGATTCCTTAGTTCCTTCTTAAGGAGCTGTTTAGGATAAGAAATGCAGAAATGTGCTGCGATTTTTGCCAAATCATCCTTTCGACATGACTCTAGTAATTCAAGAGAGGAACTTTCCAAAAACTGTTTTAAGTCGAACTGTGCCATACTAACATTTTGCACATCAGGCAACAGGGGCCTACCAAGACCTTTTCACTTTCTAAACTGACAAAGACAAAGTTTACACTTTCAGTCACAGGATTCATTTAAAGATATCCCGGACGAGACCCCATTAAATGTTACGACTCCCCTCGGTCTAGGGGTAGGGGGAAGTAAACATTTGATCCAGGTGTTATTGGTTTTGTAAATGAAAGAGTAATTTATTGCTTTTCAGTTCAGTTTCTGTTATTTGTAACAAAATACAAACAAAAGGAGGGTACTTAAAGCACAAACCGTTCGAAAATAAAAAAGGGGTAAAACCCAAAATACACAATAACCATAAATTTTACAAAATACATAACAATCAGTAATTCAACTGAAAATAATCCCCAAAAGGAGGGACAAGCTAACTCAACAGTTTCTTAAATCAAAGAGTCCCAGCTAACAACAAGCAAACAAACAATTCAAGAGAAAGCTTAACAAGCTTTAAAGAGACTCCTCTGAGTCAAGTTGGAGTCAAGCTGCCCAACAAGCAGGTAAGCACACAGGCAAAGTCAATGTTTCAAAGTTTCAAAACACCCTGGTCAAAAGTGGCGAGCTGTTCAGTCGAAATCACAGCTGCCCTTAGTTGCAGGTGCAGAGAGTTTGTTTAGTGTGGTCTCTTTGATGATTGGCGGCGAATCTGGAAGAACCAGGAAATGAATAGTCCAACATGAACTCCCGGGGACGTCCAGCAGGAGGAGTGAAGAGCGTCCAGCGAGATCCGAGTCCGTCAGGAACAACGAAGAAGAGAGTATCCAGGGAAGAAGAGATGCCCTGTCCCAATTCCCACACTATACCCCTCTATGAAGTGTTTACTTTGTACAAGTGCATGTAAGGGTTGAAGTGTGCAGGTTACAAGCGTGCAAAATTGGAGAATTGGGACAGTAGGGGTTATGTCATCGACTTGCACCTCTGCACCGTAACTGCAACATCAAAAAGAGCAGGAACCAGTGCTGTTTTCACAGTCTTGCTGCTAAAAAAAACTATTTAAAACTGCAACAAGCAATTGTTTTGAGGAGAATAAAATGCAGGAAGCGGCGGAGGTTTATACAACAGAATCTCGCCGTGTCAGTGTTTGTTTGAAAGGTAACTTCAGTGTTATTGCCTACTGACTGCCCAGACTCACTCTGAACTCAGTGGTTTCTTACAATGTTGAGCCTGGAAAACCAATAAAAAAATATATTTGTTGGCTTGCTGTCTAAAGTTTACGCAGTTCTTATTATTCTGATTTAATGGCTGGTTACGTTGACAGTTGCGATTGGTTTTTGCTCAGAACATCATCTGCAGCAGTGAATTGTGGGTAATGTACTTCGGCGAAGTCCGCTTCGATGTGGGCTTCGCTGAAGGGCGGATGTGGGGCACAAATGGGGCGGGGCTAAGGACCACTCTGGAGAATTGGGACACACTACGCACTCAAACTCATCAACGGGAACGCGCAATTCAGGGACACAAATGTGGAAGTGCGGGTATTGGGACAGGGCCAGAGTAACCAGCGAAGAAAAGATTAACCAGCGAAGGTCCAGTAGGAGGGTAGAAGAAGAAATCCGATCCCATCAGAAACAGCAGTACCAATAGCATGGAGGAAAACGGCGCTTTGCAGCGACATCTGCTTGCCAGTCTGTTGATGATGGTACAAAGCACAACACACAAACACACACATACGGCAACCAGCCGTAACAAGGTTAAAAACAAAACAATTGTACTCGAAGATGTTTCACTCTTCATCCAAAGGGCATTCTCAATTCAAAGCTTGTTCAAAGTTTTGATGTCACAGTGGGCTATATAGTAAGGTAAGCACTTTAATGAGGTGCTTTTTCAGTTGGAACCGAGACGCGGTTACCAGCATCAGAAGCACATCATTCTAGAGAAGAAAATCCCACATGGACTTTCATTCATTGTCCCCGTTGGCCAACGAAAACAAAACTCATAAAAGAGGTTCCTGGGATGAGAAGACCAGGAAACTTTACTTTACCAATCAAGGACGTGGATTTAACACGTAACCAAAAAACCCACAGAATTTTCAAGGAGATGCAATTTTCCTCCTTGTTTTTTTTGTTCCAGTGGACTAGTGACGGTCTATCATATTTTTCACCTTTCTGCCATGGAGGCCGAAAAAGACGAGGACAGAACGATCTCCTGAGTTACCCACGGACGCGAGGAAACTCTTCCCCCCCTTCTCTCTCCTCTCCTCTGATCCAGAGGAGACACCACCAAGTAATTGTGTTCTTTTTTTTCTTTTTATTTCTTTATTAGAAATAGCTTGGGCAGGATAGAGTAGGATTTTAGGGCGATTTAGGATCGCCACTCATAGTCCAATGTATTCTAAATTGTATGTCCATGCCTTACGTTATTGAAACTTGATTGCTGTGGAATTCTGAGGTTGCCGAGTCTCGTAAGTTGTGTTTTTACTGTGCGAACACCTGAACGCAGGTGCGCTGTGAAACTTGACTGCTATAATAACCTTATGGTGAAAATCAACCATTTTCTTTGTCTTCAACTTCGTGCTTTACAAGTTGCTGCCAAAAGTTTTATTATTCTTTGTCCTCTGGGTTTACAACTTTGCTTGGGGGATGTTTTATGACTGCCTGTGTCCCACTGAGCTACACTTTGGGGAGTGGCCTCCCCGAGCTTCGTTCAACCATAGTCCTTTTGTATTTTGCCATAACAGCCATAACTGCTGGTTTGATTTCATACACACTCAATGCTGTTTTGTTTTGTTAAGTTAGATATTTTAGCCTTTTGTGTAGAACTTTGCATGTTTGATTAGGTGAAGATTATTGAAGTGGATTTAATAAATAGTCATGTAGATAAAGAGAAGGTGTTTGTGTTTATTTTGTGCAAGAGTGATTTGTCAGTCAAAATAAGGTTAAAGTTCCCCACGTTTCGGCAGAAACGGTTGATTAAACAGTGACATCTAGTAATAGTTATCAACTATTACTGAGAATTTAACAATTGTAATTATCAAGGGCTTTGAGCCACAATTACAACCGCAGAGGATATCTCTGCTTCCGATTCATAAATGAGTATTTTTGTTTAAGAAATTAATTTTCTCAAAGTATGAGTTTTAATTATAATTCTTGATACATATTGATTAATCAATAATCATAATCCCAACACTGGGAAGCCCACCAACCCCACACCACAAACCCCGAGGTGCTGGCCAGCACATTCACCAAAGTAAAGCCATACCACCAATCATTGCCACACACTGCCATTACATTCCTTTTCTCTTAGAAAAAGGGAACTTAATAGCAGCTAAACACCAAACATTATCTACTTTTACTAACAATTAAGGAAACCATATCAACATAAATGTATGTTTTCACTGAAGAAAAATCTAGGACACCCCTAATAGCTCTGCTCACCCCCTTTAGTTGAAATAACCTGAGCGACATGACTCTTGTGGATCAAGCTTCTGGACATGGCCCAGGAGTTTCCTTTTCTTGATTCTCAACCAGTCTTTGGTGGACTTCTTGGTATTTTGTTTTACAGATCGTCACATATTTTCCTTAGCCGCCATGTTAGAAATCATGATGAGTCCTATTAAGACCCTAGACTCATCTGTCCAAAGAACATTATTGTAGAGGTCCTGGTCTTTGTCTGTGTTTTCTTTGGTCTGACCTTCATATTCGTTCTTTTTTGACAGAAAGGTTTTCTCCTACACCAAACACCAAAGGGTGGCCTGGGGGGCTGGGCTCGCCCATTCAGGTATCTGGGCCCGCCCAAGACAGATTACAATCCCGGTGTAAATTAAGTTGCAAATATGCAATGTATTACCCAAGACAACCAGCAGAGAGTGTTGTAGACTATTAAATGGGACTTTGGAAGCAGGAAAGAATAAACTTTGACACAGCAGTATGCCAATATGGGCTTAGGGTTAGGGATCTGCATCCTTCAAAGGCTGCATTTTAGGCCGATAGCAAGGCGATGAAGGCTGTGCAAATTCAAAGGCTCCTCTAAATGCAGACGAGAAATTCTTCCATTTTCCCCAGATTTGAAGAATGAGTCCGGTGTTGCCCACCCTATCCTACAATTCATTGTGGGTCGTAGTGGTACCGGTCGTACTGCAAATGGAAGTAGTAATTGCAGAGGAGAGAGAAAGGCTGTTGATAAAGTTCAATATATTAGTATATACAGGGGTTAGACAATGAAACTGAAACACCTGGTTTTAGACCACAATAATTTAATAGAATGGTGTAGGGCCTCCTTTTGCGGTCAATACAGGAATGATATATACAAGTCCTGCACAGTGGTCAGAGGGATTTTAAGCCATTCTTCTTGCAGGATAGTGGCCAGGTCACTACGTGATACTGGTGGAGGAAAACGTTTCCTGACTCGCTCCTCCAAAACACCCCAA
>JAHUTJ010033435.1:0-29476 GCA_036250325.1 Characodon lateralis
CATGTGTGTGCAGAGTTTATGCTGTTCAATAATGTCAGAGCTCGTCTCACACCTTTCTATTTTGTCCTAATACCATCGCCTTACTGGGCTGGTATTCACAGGACAACCCTTAACAGACCGAAATATTTGATAAAATATAAAATATTAATATTAAATAACATTCTCAGATTCATAATCACAATCTGTATGAGTATCAGGAAGAGGGCTATGTGTGAGCTGCAGGGAGGCCGAGCATGCATCCGTGAATTGTTGTTATGGTACCTCTCAGCGGCAATGATAGCGAGATTGCTCAGCTATTTACTTTCAAAATGTGTTTTGCAGTTCAGGTGTTTCAGCAGATGAAGCAACGTCTGGAGCAAGAAAACTGCTTTTTAGAGACCAAACCCAACTTGGAAAAATAAACAAAAATAAATCCTCTACATTCTCTTCAAAGGCTAATTCAAGTTATTTTGCATGCAGCAGTACTCATCAATTACACACACTGTGAGCTCATGTTGTCTCAATCATTGGTTACTGAAACAAAGTAATTGTTTTCCTAGGAAGTAAAAGGAATGAGTAACACATAGATCAATAGCACTTCCCCTCTAATGTGCTACGCTCTACTGATTATCCCCCCTTGATGACACAATTACTCTTGTCTCGTGGTAAAACTGAAAGACAATAAATTGACTGCATATACCAAACCTCAGCTTACCACAATACCAAAGCAAATTAAGGGTTATTTTTATCCTGTATTTCAAGATGTCTTAGATAAACCAAGAAAGTTTGGTTTGTTGTTCACAGCAGGTCATCTGTAGCACCCAACTCCAAGTCAAATCGTTCAGCTTAAAGCATTCAGGGCAGTAGGAAGTGTTGTCTAATGCACTTTTCAGCTCAAACTCTGCATTTAAAAGCTCAGAAGTCTAAAGGCACTGCTGCATGAGTCACTCACAGCAGGTAGTGTTGTAAGGGCCCTTGAAGATGTAGAAAAAGATCTTAAAGTATATTCTGTTCTGCCCAGCAATTGGTCAATTTTGCCTAGATGTGACAATGGCCAGTATTTTATGTCTTAAGAAATATGGTAGTGGAACTATTTTTCTAATGGTAGGTATTCTTGAAGACTGTCAGAGAAGTTTGCCTTTAATATTTGTGACAATGACAAGCCCTTTGGAATCTTTATTTCTTTTTGGAACAAAATCTTTGTTTAGAAATGTGGACAAAATGCTACCTTTCCTTAAGGTACTAATGGCAAAAGTTTTCCATATAAGATATGAAAAACATAAAACCACAAAAGTAATAAAAATGAAAGCATTGCCCTTATCTTTTTTCCATTTTGTGACACAACTACCAGCATAAACATATCTAAATTGAAGGATAATAAAAAGTAGTGATGACAAAAGAATTAATATTCATGCATGCTAATAAATCTCACCTTTATGGAAGAGTGGCAATTAGAAAGCCATTGTTAAAGGAAAGTCATATTTATAGTTTGCCATAAGCCATGCAGGGGGACACAGGGAACAATGAAAGAACAAAACAACATTTTTTGGCTTATCTGCAAAATATTTGTTGTGTCAAGAAAGGAAAACTGCTCATGGACCCAGATACAGCATGCCAAAGGTAAAAAAAATGGTGAGGGTATCATTATGCTGCAGGGATGTTCTTCTTCCTTACCAGAGACTGCAAAGCTGGTCAGCAATGATGGATGATGGATAATGCTGAATACTGTCAAAAACTATAAGAAAATCTGCCAGTGGCTGTAATAAAAAAGACCGAGATGGATGTTCACTTTCCCAAAAAACTGTGACCTTAAACATACACCCAGAGCTACAAAGCGATGATTTAAATCAATGAGTATGTATGTTTTAGGACGGCGTAGTCAAAGTCTAGATGTAAATTCAGTTGAGTATCAGTAAAATTGCTGTTCAAAAATGCTCTGCATCCAACGGACCTGAGCTGGAGCTAATTTGCATGGGGGAATTTTTTTAAACTTTTCAGTCTCTGTGTAACTTGCATCTGTTAAAGCTGCAGCTATAAGTGGTTCAATACAGTATTAACTCAGAGTGGTCAAATACAGTACAGATGTCAAGTGTGGTGTAGCGGAGGACCCCGGAATGCAGATGGCCTGAATGCATAGGTGGTGAGAAAATGATTTATATAAAACTCACTTTAAAAGGTGATGACAAAACAGGCATGGACAAGCTTGGCATGAACTGACTGAAAACAAGGTGACATGATCCAAAATGTTTCCGCAAAGAATGAACAGGATCAGGGTGTATATAAATGGCAAGACACAGGGGAAATAACAAAATTGATTAACATACTGCAGGTGGGCCAAATGAAGCTGATTGCTTAACAGAGAAAGAGAGAACAAAACGTGACTGGAGCGAAACAGAAATTCAAGGATACAAACTAATCAGGAAAACATAATGTACAGAACATGACCTAGAACACAAGAAACTAGAGCACAGCCAGGAAAATAATAAACAAACAAGATCCAAAACGTGAACTGAAAACAAGAATAAGTAGTACCCAAACAAAACCCAAACACCCTCAAATTATGACAACATATGCAGACCTCATCTTTCAGATTTTCATTATTTATAATATCTAAATGCATAAATAAACAAATAATTCCCAATAAACCAATAAATAACAATTATTGGTCTATCACAAAGACGAACAAAAAAATAGGTTAGAAAATTGTATCAAGACTTTGATTTACCAGTGAAGAAACATGTAATTTCTGATCTCATATACAAAAATGTCCTGGCTAAGATGACAGCAGTTTAAGACAGTGCTAACACACAACACACATCACATTTTCTACACTGTATAAAATATCAAAGGTCACAAAAAATTTAAAGAAAAGTATAAAAAGAAAAAGAAATAGAGCAATAGCATGATCAAGATGAATACAAATTCATCATTCATAAATCTATCTAAATGTCTGATTTTTTTAATGCTTTTCATCTAACTCACTCAATAAACATGTTGCTTCAAATGTACAGTCATATTGAGTAAATTAGTATATTATCAAAAAGTTCATTTATTTCAGTAACTCAATTCACCAACTGAAACAAATAATACAGATTAATAACACACAGACCGATGATTTAGAGCTATTATTTACGTTAATCATGCTTTTTTGCTTACAGCTTAGAAAACATGACATTTAATTTATTAGATTAGAATATTACATCAGACAATAAAAAAAAAAAAAAAACATTTTAATACAGAAATATGGACTTATTGAAAAGCATGTTTAAAATTATGGATTTTAAAATCTGTTTGGCAATTTTATTTGTGTTTTATTTTTTTTTATTTGTTATTATTCACACCTAACTGTCAGAGTTCTGGGAGTTTCTTTCTGTTCACCTGTTTTACTTGCTACTAACCCCATCCAACCCTTACATGGCACCAGACGCACGGTAGGAGTCCACAAGTGTTCTCCATCAGCCTCATCGGGAGCGGAGCTTATGTACCCAACGTTGCCAACACTCCGGCGCCTGAGTGTTAACCTGCAGTGGCCAAGACAAGTCTCCTTGTGATTCTTTTCTGAGTACTTACCCTCTCGTGTCCTCTTTCCCAGGTTACCTCCAGTTGCGAGCTTCTTATCCAGTCTGCGTATGCAGAAAATCCAGATTCCGCAAGAAAAGTTCACGGATTATCTTCGCAGTTGGCTGCATTCGGGTTTCAAGTCTCTTCTTGCTACCTGTGAATGAACCTGGCTCACCCTCCACCGTGCTCCCCTCCAAGATCATCCACCTAGTGCCACCTCCACCTCAAGTGTAAGTAAAACAGAATCACCTGGACCTTTCACTTACCCGACACGTTCCCGGGGTATCCATCATCTACCTTCTCCTCCCCCCTGGCGGATTTCCTAATCACGCTCTGTAAGCAAAACATATCAAGATCAACAACCCAGAATTTTACCTGTCACTAACCATTGATCCCTTTTCCATACACCGGCAAGTTCCTGTTTCTCCAGCAATTGAAATATTTCTTAATGCCTGTTAAAACTTGTTAAAACTTTTCCTGTTTTCCTGATTGTATTTCTGCATGTGGGTCAAAGCAGCTAGAAAACGATGACACTATCTATATGTGAGTCTTTTAAATCACACTATTGTGTAGACAAACTGTGGCATTGAGTTGGTATAATAATTTGCATTAATGTGTTGTAACATCTCTGTATTTAGGCATCTGTTTGCTTCACATTATATCTTTTCCTGCAGTCATTAAAATAAAACACCAGAAACTCACAAAAATTTATTAAAAAATGACTAAATAAGATCCTAGTAAAGAACTAATGTCAGAAAGTTAAGAAAACTGTTCTAGTCGATGCAGTGGATGGACTTTTTTAACTGATGTAAAAGCTTTGAAACTGAATTGGGCTATTATGTGCCAATTTGACCATTTTTCCTGAAATATCCTCATGTCATGTTTTTGATGTCTGGACTTAAAGTGTTGCAGAGATCTTCTGAGTGCACTGAAGAACTACATATTATTGTGCTGAGAAAATTACTATTTAATGCAGTTCTTGTTCACCAAGTCAGGCATTCAAACTGTTGACATTTATTGCATATACCGTTTCTTTCAGTCAGACTGGGTAGCAACTTTACACAGGTCCAGTAATGCAGTTAATATTACTATGTAAAGGTAATTTATTCATAAGAATCGGTCATCCTAGTTTGTCTGTAGGCTGCGAACTATACTTGTACTCGAAAGCACGATGTTCTGATAGAATCTAAAGTTGCATAAGAAATAGCCATTCTTCTGCCAACTTTCACTGCTAATATATTATTGTATTACTCACAATGTAGAAAAGATTGTAAGATTAAAGAAGAAAAACTCCGTTATATGTCTGTTCAGCTACACCACTTTGAAAACCTAAAACTTGCAGGTTCAAAATGCACAGAAAGAAAAGTAAATGAAATGTTAATTAGGATTTTTTGTTTTTGTTTTGTTTTTTTGCAGTTTTAAACTGTCCAACTCTTCAATCTTACAAATCCACAGAAGGTGAGAGGAATTATTGTAAAATAAATAAATTCATTGGTGGGTACCAATGTAGTGAAAATGTCCAAACATGTCCAAAAAAGGTAGCTGGACCTAGTTTGTGATCAATCAACATGTGCTGCAGAATCAGATATACAGGAAGATGATTCTAAAGTATTCCTTACTTTTTGTTACGTACCTACACCACTAAAACACTAGGCAGATACATAATAGCATGATGGGAGTATTACAATCTTACAATGTAAGTGCTTAAATTTGACAAGCAGACCTGGATTTTCTTGTTTTTGCAGTGCAATGCCTCCAAAAGCTGTGTGTCAAATGATCCGGTGTTACTTCACCTCACTTTTGAACTGATACTTTATAGCAGTTGGGATATGACAGTCAATATTTCATGCTTATTTTTAAAAGCCAGAATAAACTACTCTGCTGCTTCAATGCCTCTTTTACCTTTCTGTAATATTACTTTGTCCATCTTCAAAGTACTTCTTATGTTTAATACTGCTATGTCTCCCCCCCAAAGGATGCGTCGTTCTTTTCTTTCTCCTTAGGACAGTTGCCGTTCTGTTATCTCTGCTTCCTCACATTTGTTTTTCTCTTAGGGTCGGGACACCAATGTTCCCTGTTTCTTCATTACTCAAAAACTACCTTTACAAGTTTTCTACAGAATATTAATGTTAGTTTTATAACAATTACACATCAACCAGATATGGTGACAAGAACCACTCCCACTTCAAATTACAGTGCAGTACTCTAAAACAGAAAATATTTGAATCATTGTGTTTATGTGAGGTTGCATGAAAGATATTGAATTCATAATTTAAGTACCATGTCCACATTACATGCACTTACACTGTTGTTGGAAATGTTGGTGTCCATCTAAAGAATTAATTATGTCTTGAGAGAAAAAACAAAAAAAGGTCCATGTATAAAGGGATATACCAAGTGCTACAGGGCTGTATTTATTTATTTATTTATTGAATAGTCAGACAGTGACTTTTCAATCCATGGCCCAAGGCGTGTACACAAAGTTTGTGCTCTAGTGGCCAGTTTGAAGTATTATTTGATGGCCATGTTCGCAGCTTCATTCTTTACTTAGTTTTATTTAAGGTATCGTTTCATGAAATGGTCTTGCAGCAAAAACAAATAAAAAAAAAGCAAAAAATAAAATTGCATTTTATGGCATTGTGACCTTTGCAGATGTGAATAAGCAATTACATCTGTGGTGTTGTTTGTCTTTGACCTTATTAGCAGAGAATTTTCCTGTCTGAATTTTAGTGCTGTTGGTTTGACCTCCACTCTAAATCAGAACAACAAGACCTTAAAACAGATGCTTTCTTTTGTTATACAGCCTCTATGAAAATGTTAATCATATACAGTTCCCACAGTAAAAATGTTCATTTAAGTGTTTAATCCCAACCCACTGGCAGTAATGCCACATGCCACCAAAATGTTACTTGGTGTTATTCACAGGTGCCACATGATTAGAAACATTTCCAAAGTAAAACATGAATACTGCAACTCAATTAAACTCTACACTAAACTTTTCACTATCTCTTATCAAAACCATTTATGATGATTGACTTACTACATTACAGATTAGGATGCTTTCCTTTTGTCATCAGATGTAATGAGGCAACACTGGTTTCTGTAGCCATAACTCACAATCATCACCAAATAAAAGATTACAGCTATCTATTGATTCCAGTCTGATTGCTGTGATTTGCCTTTACAGTGTTTCATTCAGATGAGGGCTGAGTGACTGCAGTCTTCTGCAGCCGGCTGCCATCTCTTCCATGTACCACAGATTTATAATGATTTCATGCTCCAGTGAGTAGCTCATTGAAAAGAAATATGTGTTCCCTATGATTTGTTACTAGTTTCCATTTTACAGAATAAATGAGTACGAATAGGCCACTCACACCTCGTCATCGAATCATTCTTCTTTTGGCTTAAACAATGGAATACTTAGTGGGGTTGATCTTAGTGGGATTTCAGTAATAACTGTGTAAGGATTATGATTCTTATCCTATAATATTCATCAGAAATTATAATTAAAAATCAGAAAAATTATATCTTAACCAAAAATCATTGCTTACGAATAGAAATCAGAGATGCACTCTGGTGTTGTGATTATGGGCTCAGAAACACTTAATGATTACAATTAGTTAATTATAATTAATAACTGATAATTATTAACCGAAACCACGCTAAATGTCACTGTTTCATCAGCTACTTCACCAAATGGTGGGTGAACTTTGATTTTATTTTGACAGATAAATCACTCTTGCACGAAATAAACACTTCTCTTTATATATGTGAACATTTATTGAAACCATATAGCAATACAATTACTATTCTGGCTCAAAGATTTTCACCTAACTAAGTATGTACTATTCTAAAAAAGGGAGTAAAGTGACCAGCTAAAAATTATAATAAAACAAAAATATATGCGCATTGTGTGTCTATATAGATCAAACCAGCAGTTTTATGGACAATATGTGCAGTTTGGGTTAACTTGGAAAGTGGAGCAGAACCACTGTGCATGGAAGCCTTCTTGGTGCGCTGATGTCTCTCAATGGCAATGATCAGCTGGTAGAACGGTGGGGCCACACCCCTTAGCCACTAACAGCTGATTGTCCCAAATCTCGAACAAAGGGTCATAAAACTCTGAGGCGGGAACTCGGTGGAAAAAACTCCAGTAATAAAACTGGGACAAAGGAGTTGTCAGGTTATGAGGCCCAGACCACAGGTGCTTTGAATGGAAAACTTTTAAAAGTCCAACTTCTAACTCCTGGCAGATTTGGGATCAGCCAGACAAAAACATACACACCCCCCTGGCTGATCGCATCCACACTCCGCAATTCAGCAACACTTGCACAGCAAATCAAAACAGCACAGCATAAAACACTTCAATCAATATTGCATGCAACAAGTTAATAATGTAAATGACGTTAACTATGCTCAGACCTCTAAATACACTTATCGGATTTAATATAAAAATAACGAAATTACTTTGACGTTGCTTTCTTCTCTTCACCGGCTTGAGGATGGGTCATAGGTCTGAAGAAAAACGAGGGGGGGCTGGAGCATCATGCGCCCGTAATCTCTCAAAATGGTCAGCTTCTTCTCCATCTAGAACGGGGAAAATATGAGGGACCGTTGAAGTTGACTGAATCAACAAGGAGGAAAACTCATCTCCTTGGCAACACCTCTGCGGGTTTTCACCTGCGCCGGAGTGTCGGTGGGGTCTTCAATCGGTTATGAATCTTCTGACCTTCTTGTATCAGACAGAATTCCAGCTTTCAAGCTCTTGCGAGAATGGCCGTGTGGAGGAAAGTTAACCCTCCTGCAAGTTTCTGTCGCTCCAGATATGCGCCTCTGTTTCGTTGTCCCGTGAGACACGCTGGAAATGGTTTTATAATCCGGGGTGACATCAGAGCTGCAATGCCTGTTGAGCTGCGCATGTCAAACTGCGCAGCCTAGTTGGTCTGTCCGACCAAAATGAATGACCCCAACATGCCCCCTAGGTTTGAAGGATGCGATTAATCGCAGTCTTAGAATGGTAAATGGACTGAACTTATATAGTGCTTTTCCAGTCATGCAGACCACTCAAAGCAATTTACATTAGAGTCACATTCACCCAATAGCACTCACTAACGCTCACACATTCATACACCAATACGCAGTAGGCAACTTGAGGTTAAGTGCCTTGCCCAGGGGCACATCGACATATGGCAGGAGGAAGCTGGAATCAACAACCTTCTGATTGCAAGACGACTACTCTTCCTACTGAGCCACAGTCGCCACAGAAGCTACCGGGTCCATCCATCATAGAAGCTGAAAATAAAGAACAAATGAGAAGAACAATAAAAACGCTCTCCCTGTGTTCCTGGTGGCAGGAACGGGAGTTCACAGTTCAGTTCGCTTCTCAAAGGCCTCTGACAAACTCATACCTGTCTATGTAGTTCAATGAGGAAATACAAAAACAATGCATTCACATCATCATCACATTCTTTTGGTCATCAGCTTTGGTAACCCTGAGACAAAGTGAAACAACAATAAAGGACACAAAAATAATAATAAGATATCCAAATAACAAGATAACACTCTGCAGTGTATGCAGAGTGTTAATGAAAAAGTAGCGTGCAAACTTAGAGTTAAACACTGTGTCCTGGAAGGTAGTTATATTTTTAACAGTTTCTGTTGAAGGGACGTTGTTAGTGGTTAGTGCATGTTAGTGTGAGTGTTGACACATGCACCTATCTAAACTGGTACTACGCAGTGGTCTCTTTCCCGGACATGGAGACAAGCGTTCGATGTAGAACTTCATCTAATTCACCAAAAGAGCAGCAGCTAGGATGACGGTGTCATTTGGTGCTGACAAGCATCCAACCCACTTAATGATGCTGCATGTCACAGTTAAGAGGAATGTGTTACTTCCTTCTGATGTTGGGACTGATTTGACCCAGTTGGTCTGTAGGTGGAACCAAAGAGATGTAACTCCCCTTCGCTGAAGTGGAGGTTGACTGAGTGACTGGGATGGCTGAAACTGGCAGCAGGTTAAGCATCCTTGGATGTAGACCTGGGTGTCATGAGACGTTGGAGGCCAGTAGGCCATCTGTTAGAGAGTGTAGAGTGTGGCTTTGTAGCCAGAATTGCTTCCTACAGGAGAGTAATTGCTGAAAGCATGGGAGAGCTGTTTTATTCCAATCTGCAGACTGAAGGTGCACACTCCAGTTACCTTAAGGAGAGAGCAGAGTCAGTCTGCTGGAAGGAGTTTGTGGCTACGTTGTGCTTCAGCTAAAAGGGGATTTTCTTGGCACAAGCAGTCATACAGTTCTCTACTGATTACTGTTTTTTTCAGCCAGAATGCTAAAGTACTTCTGGTATGAATGTGGTTTCCAGGTGCACACATTTCACCACTTTGGGGTTGTAAGTTTTCACACCTGTGTTCTTCAAAGAGCAAAGAAATGATGCATGACTGCAGAAAGGAGCTTTCTAGATACAGCTGTGTACCAGATGTGCCCATGACTGGCTCTAATGAGGGCCTGAGCTTCGCCAGAGGTTCTTTGGGTTCCACTGAGCTAGCAACCTGCTTGGTCACAAAGGATGGTTTGCTGCTTACACCCAGTGCTTTTTTGCACCTCCACCTGGACCCAGAGTTGGTTTTGGTGGCATTCAATGAGCGTTGCCAGCCTATCCAGCAGGTACTGGCCACCAAATAAATGCTTTGTGTTCATCAATGTACACCTATATATGGGGTGCACCAGAATCATGTCTTGGGTTGTGATGTCCATCTCCACCCGACTAGTGATGCACGATCAGTCTTGGGTGTGGCTGGTGATGCTTACATCACAAGCCTCGGCCTGAAATGGTTTACTGAGGGAGAGCATGGCTCTACTCACCTCCTCAAACAAGATTGAGCACATCAGGCTGATCTCTGATCCTGTTTAAAATGGAAACTCAGTTTGACAGGTCCTCCTATACTGGTGAGACATTAAAGGTGAGGGGTATGTTCCTTATGGTTCTGTTTACCCAAGAACCTTAGAGCAAAGGTTCGTGGTGTTTCTCCTGGTGAGGTCCAAAGGGGTTTTTCGAGTTTTCCATGTTTGTCTACCCCTGCGATCAGGTAGACTCTGGTGGCTGTAGAGACTGGGACCACGCCTAGTCATGCTGATGGGGGTTTTGGGTCTGGTTTCACCGGATGGTCAGCTACCTCTAATGATGGTGGAGGTTGTGCTCATGCCTGGTGAACTGCTTCTGTCAGAAACTTGTGGAAGACATCCTCCATCTCTCTCTTGAGGTTCCATCCTGCATGTTGACTCCAACCTTTACCATTTGGCTTATCTTTGGGGCTCACATGATGTCAGGTCGTCTGTTTGACCAGACGTGGTCCAGCAACAAGGACTTTGGCTGGTACTCAGTACCACCCTCCCAGTCCAGCTGACCAAACCTACATTGTTCCCTTAGCATGTTCTTAACATGGGTTCTGGTTGAAGGTTAACCAGAACCCATGTTAAGAAGGTTGGTTAAAAAATACTGAGGTCCACCACTCATTATCCCCCTCCACATCAGTTACAATGAAGACCAAAATGTAATTAAAATGGAAGCCTTTATTTAAACATAAGTGACTTGAATGCAACATGTATTTGTGTGTGTGGTTATGTGAGTGAATCCATGGGGAGTGACAACATCTGAAGCAACAGGGACTCAGGGCACAACCATGATGACCCACTGAAATGACATAAATTAGTTTATATGAATGTTGATTGTTCACACTGCACAAACACATTCAAAACACAAGATTTTAGCATACTTGTTACTTCTGTACTCACACTCTCACCTGTCTCTCCTGACAAATCAAAAACAAACTAAAGTTATGCACCTGCTTTAGTCTGTCTTTATGTCTGAAATCATTTTAGATTGGACTCACTGAAATATTTTTCTAAACGAACAGAAATATAATTAAATCAACACAGGGACATGGGTCTCAGCAACGTATCCTGACTGGAGTGGATGGACAGCAGCCATCTATTTAATCTCTCTTACCCTCATCACTTTGTCTTGTCATCCCCTCACAACTGAGCTTTGAAAAAAAGTTTGTGTGTGTTAATTTAATGGACGGAAACATTAGCTCTTGCAATATATAACAATATAACATCATTAGTCTGTCACAGCTGCTCACAAACAATGTTCCAACACAAATCAAACAACATTGTCAATGGGCAGTAACTATTCTAACTAAATTTAAACAGTCTTATGAAGGGTGAAGAGTAGTGAACTATTATTTGGAGAACTGAAGTAGAATATTTTTAACAAGTTACCGCTGTTACGTTTCACCGTCAGCTGCACTATTCTTCTTCTGGTCTTTAGGGCATGCAAAGCTGCACTCTTCCTCATAGACATTGAGTTTGTCTGCCTTACACAGTTGTAGCGCCACCTAGAGGTGGAGCATTATTTTGATTAATTTTTTATTATATACACAGCAGAAGAATACTGAGGTCTGGACCTCGGTGTCCTCAATGGTAGCTACGGCCATGCTCGTGGTACAATGATGGGCCCTGTGGTCCATGGACTCGGGTCCTGGGCAGTGGTTGAGGGTGGTATGAAGCACCTGAGTCCCAGAGACAGCTCTCCTGTTGCCTTGGCAGATAGGAGAGCTGTCCAACCATAAGGTAGACAAATACAATGTTTCTTATTACCATATTCTGCAGAACATTATTTAGCAAGTAACATCAAATGGGGTCCTAAGAACATTGTGCAGTATGTGTATGAATCTATCCTTTATTTTTGGCAATATTAATATTGCAAAGAACTATTTGAAATCCAACAATTCTTTGGCAATATATTTGGGAGTTCACACTTTGCATTCCAATGTGATATACAGCTTGCTAGATTAGGTCTCACTGCAGTTGATGCAAACTCCTTACAACCTCAAAAGGCTAGTGGTCATAGAGTGTTGGAAGCCCAATACTGCAGAAAAATAATATCAACCAACAATAACGCCATCACATTATTTTTAAAATAAAGCAGCCGTAAAAAACATCATAGAAATTTCACGTGTGAATTAGTAGTAATATTCCACATTATACTGCATGTATTTATGATGGAAGCAACTTTAAATATAACCATGGAATATAGAAGCCAAAACACCGGAAGCAGCTATGTTTTTCAATACTTACTTTCTAGAGATGGAAAAATACATTAAGCACACAAGACCTATCAATATAGACTTGATTGTGGAGAATGAGACAAGACCAAAATTTAGCTATACTTGTAGGGGAAAACTAGGAATTTCCATTTTCTTTCCACAAATAAAGCTAAGGTTTCCCAAATCCTAATCTGTGTTTTAAGCAATTTGTAATCAGTGTTTTATAATTGAGTCATAGTTTGACAAGTCTGTATGACAGTATTTCTAGATTAAATTCCACTGAATTTTAGACTTGTAAAAGGAGTCAACAAGAATGAGTAATTCAGTACAGAGCTGAGGATGACGTTTCTGTGTAGAGTGCCTCCAACTGCTTCAAAAAAAGCTCACTTTGAGAAAGCCAGAGCTACTTCCTATACAGTACAAATTTATTCATTTTTGACCTGAAATCAGAACAGATGGTGTTTGAATAAAGGTTAATTGGGCGTGTTGGACAATGGTCTCACAGAAAAGGTACTGTATGGATTTAGAACACCTGAGAGCTTTATTTTCTTGAGTTAAACAATTTTGAATTCATTTAGTTTGTTGGAGGTTTTCTCTTTTCTCATATTTTTTGAGTGCTTTAGTAAATGTTTTGCAGCTCTGATTATTTTAGTGTTTTGTCATGTTTTGTTCATGATTATTTTACTAATCTGTTTCCTTTTGTAGGTGATTCTCTCACTCAGCCCTACATATCGTCACCTTCCTAAAATAATGGCTTCCTAAAGTCATTTTTTAAAGTTTTTCACACACAAAAACTTCAATAATATATACAGTATATTTATTAACAATTTCACCCAAAAAGGTAATAACAACAGATGAGTGCTGACATTGCCATTTCTTATGGTTCATTTTATTAAGCTACATACCTTTCTCAATTAGATCATATATGTGGAAAATTAAAAGAAAAAACAGTTGATAAGTAATCTTTAAAAAGAAAGAAAAGAGTTGACAAAAAACAATTACTTGTTACAGCCACAGGTTCTGGAGCTCTTGCACTCTTTGCTAAATGCTAGCTTCATGAATGTAGCTACTTTGTGGACAAAAATGCTGACCTAAAGACATAATTAAAATACTAAATATCTATGCAAAATTTAATACCTAGCCTATATTGTGGTAATCCTTATCACTTACCAAAAGGGCATGAGCCCTGAACTATGGAAATAGCTTCAGTGGGTGAGTAAATTTTGTTTTTTCCTGAAGCGGTCACCATTTTGAAAAGCCTGTAAAACTACCTAAAAGTCACACACTTGACATAGGCCATTATACAACAGGCATGGAATTGCATGACTTCCTTCACTGAGGATTTAGACTTACAAGAGGTGGCTAGCATCATGAGATGATTTAGGCAAAAAAAATAATTTCTGACAATAGGAAGGTGACGATATGCAAGTATCCTGTGGTCTGATTAAACTAAAATTAAAGAGTTTGTCCATAGTGCCCATAGCTACATGTGGAGAAAAGGGGTGAAAGCTTGCAAGCTGGAAAACACCATCCCAACTCTGAAATAGAGTGGTGGTAGCATCATGATTTGGCGGTGTTTTGCTGCAGAAGGGACTGGTGCACATCACAAAGAACATGGCAGGTTTTACCGAAGTCAATCGGTTTAAAGGGCAATTCTGCCAAATACTAAGAGAATGTATGTAAACTTCTAAAAAATATCCCAATATTCTGGTATTTTGCAAATGAAAGTAATTTAACTAATTTTAAATTACCTAAAACGGGAAAGGTTTAGTCTGACTTATTGTCAGACAGCAGGAAAAAAAAACGTTTCTGCATCTCGGTCCTTCACAACTACAAACTATGACAGTTATAGGCATTGGAATGACATTTATTTAACATTAACCTAGATTTTGTTTTCATTATGGTTGACAAGAAGCATGCATTTGGATTCTGTTTTATGTTCAGCAAGATTTAGCAAGTGATCATAAAATTGGCACTATTGGAGATGATGCAAAAAACGTTCGCCAAACTGGAACATTCGCAGTCAGATTATACAAAGGCAAATCCAGTTCATTATTTCAAAGTGGATGCTAAGCACTCTTACAGAAGAGTAGTCAAACTGAGGGTCTGCATGTTTGGAACTGGAGGCAGCAGGCCAAATAGTTTCATACTCATTTAGGGGCTGTGTGTGCTGGCTCGCTGGTTGCTAGTGGCTCTTTTCTCTGGGCAGAGGACACCTGAGAGAGTAATTCACTGCTTACTCTTGATTTGCATGTTATTTGAATGCTTGGTCACGTGCCGTTTGTGAGTTTCCTACATCATAACTCATCTTTTTTCAAGGTTTCTGGTGCATCCAAATTCCATGAACATAAACTATTTTTCCCTTCTTCAATGAGGCATCTGATCGAATTTATGAGTCAAATTTTGAGATTATTATGAGAATTACTGAACCAACAGAAGCTCCCTGTTGCAAAACGATGTGCAGTTTTAAATAAAAATATAAACAAATAAATATAAGCAATATTCCAAACTGATGAAAGCAATAAAGAGGGTGTTATAAAATGCCTCTATGTAAATTTAGATTTTTACTTTTGGAAACTTGCATCATTTGACAAAAAAACCCAACATATTAAACAACAACATAAATTATTTTACTGCACTGCAGTCTACACTTTAGAGAGTATTTTTATGAACAATTCTCTTATTATTTTGACAGTTTTTGCAATGCAATGCTCACATGGTTTTCTGGAGTTTAAAAATGTCAGATTTATTAAATCATAAGAAGGTTTTTAGAACTGCTGCACTCTTAGCTCTATTTAACAGACACATAAAAAGAGAGTTTTAAAGTGTAAGCTACACCCTGTCAGAGCACCTTGTTGACAGATTTTATATGGTTGGCTGCTTAACTGATTAAATGTGACTAAAGAAAATTTGACTGAATATGAAATTCCAGTGCTCTGACTGAGCTCTCATTTTTAGAAGTATTACTATGACTTCTAAGGAAATGTATAGCTTCAGGCCCAAATCCACAGAGTTTATGCTGTAGCTGCTATTACCTAATAATTTAGCATCTGTTGCCACTGCTATCTGGTCAACATCAGTATCCTTTCACAAAGCAAATAGTAATAATGACATGTTGGTTCAAACACAACCACCTAGCTCAATAAATGTGAGGAATTTGTTTGTCCTCACTCAATGATCCCTTTGAATACCTGATGTCCATGGACATCTGCTCTATGACTATTTCAGGTTTGTCAGTCATTGTCCCTATTTTGTCCATAAAATAATGTTTTAAAGACATTGCTCTCCACAGTCCACGTGACTTGTTTTGATCAAGCCTGAAAGCTTTTAATTGACTTTAAGATATCAACTGGCATTTACACATTGTTTAGATGGAAGGACAAGCTATCTTTTTTATGTTTCTACCATGACCCATTTAAATGTCACCATTTTCATCAGCTTATCAGCAGCATGGGGAGGTGAAGGGGAAGAGTAGTTGGATACCAGTTAGTGTGCCATTCTCTGCAACAATTTCAACCAGTTGAAAATCTGAAGTGCTCAACATGGAAAGCTCAAAAAGAAAACTTTCAGCTATTTCATTCAGGATGTGTTTACTGCACCCTATAAAACCTGTTTATTTAGCTGAACTAATGGCTGGTTGGGACAGACTATGGGTAGTTTTATTCAAACATTGGGTCAAAAAATGTCACTGAATTTGTCAGGGTTAGAGACACTAAAAGGAAACTTATTGTTCTTCACTAACCCCTGATTTTGAACCACACCTGACCAGACTTCACATAAGAAGTGGTAAGATGGTAAAAATGTGTGTTTTTGTTCAACATCCACCCCTTGACCAAGGATTTTATAAATTGCAATATTGTATACAGTGTTATATATCAAGTATGAATTGTTTTGTCCAAATTAAATGGTTTGTTGTCAAAAGTCTTAACATCATTTGCTTTTGTCTTTTTTTTTTGCTTATTTTTAAGGTAGAGCTAAACAAAAACAAATCCTTAATTTTAACACGTTCTTTAGTAATTCAAATTACATATTCTTTTCAACTCACTCTTTTGTAGCCCGATTGTTCAACATTAATCATTTGAATCCATTTTTTAGGGTTGAAAACCCACTGTGTTGTGTTGGATTAAATCGCCAACCCAAACAAGTTGTGTTGTTAACCCAGGGTTGGATATCCTACCATTTTAAAGGTGTATTGTTAAGGTCCTGAATATTATATCTAAGGTACAGGATAACATATGCACAATAAAGTATTTCATTTGTTTTAGAATATAAGTGTCTTGTTCACATGTGGAAATAGAAAGAAAGGTTAGGTCATTTGACGTAGAGTCGTTTGATGATGTAGAGACAGGAGAAAACATAGAATCAAGCATATCTAAATATTTCCACTGAAAAAAACCCCAAAGAAACCATTTTCAAAAACCTTTAATAACATACCGAAAACAGACACACAAAAGGAAATCTTTAGCCCCTCTTTTTAATTGTATGAGAGATGGTGGCATAATGCAATTTCCTCAAGGTTTATATGTTTCTATTCTCTTTAAAAACTTTTTGCCCATTTTTAAACTATGAATTTCTGTCCCTTTAAAAGTTCCCTGCCCACAAAGTTATTTTCTTCCCAGAGTAACTTTCCTATATATGTTTCCAACATTGTGATGCATTATTCTGCTCATGTTTTCCATAGACTGCAGTTCTACTGTTTAAAGTGAGCATTGCACTATGAGCAATGTTTAACTTTGGGATCAACTATATTAAAAGGAAAGAGAAGCTCAGAGATGAAGTATGTGTATTGCTTTCAGAATTTACTGAATAGCATATCAAGCTTTGAACATCATTGTTACATTATTACAGGACCAAGAAAGCCAAGATTATTAAAGTGAAGCCTGTTTAACACTGTAACAGAGGAAGACCAGTGACCTGTAAGATGTAATTGTCTAACAAAACACAGTTTTTACAGAATCGAATGTGAAAGGTTTTCATTTCATTGTAAAAGAAACTATTTATAATTGACTACTGATGACTTGAAGAAGACAGCATAATTTCACACAATTAGCTTTTGTGAAGGCAGACTGGCAGGAAAGAAGAGAAACATGACAGCAACTCCAAGAGGAAAAAAATCAAAGAAATGGAGAGTGACTGAAATGAGCAGCAACACATTTTGTCTATAGGAAATAAATCAGCCCAAATAAAAAAGGGCTTGAAAGTTAAGACATGAGTGAAGAGGAAACCAAGTTTGGTTTAGTTTCTATTGGCAATAGTGAAGAAAAGCTTTGCTTTCTCTTATTTTCAGGAAGTGCTGGTTAATTATTTTCTATACATCTTGTTGTATTATGATGTTTTCAACTATTGTGAAACTATGTTTACTCTAAATATAAACTCATACTGAGATCTGATTTAATAGTGTTGAGCCAAAACTATGTTGTTTACTTCATCAAACAATAAAAAAAACTAATGTATATGTGGCTTCTCTGTTAAAAATGTTATTTGAATATCATATACTTAAATGACATTTATTCATTATTGAATGTAATAATTTGTATTTTATCTTAAATTTAATTTCATACCTAAACATCTGTCTGCTTGTTGTACAAAGCATTGTGCATTACATCAGTACAATAAAAAGTGGCCATGGGCTACAGTAAAATGATTTCTCAAACTTTTATTTCCTGACTTGATAAAAGCTTTCTCATGTATTATATAGACTTAACAGAAGTCAATCATTCATTATTTACGGTTGCCCATTCAAGATATATGTGATGGTTAGATGTTAAAGCTTTAGCACTGCTCAGTGGTTCACCTCTGAATTATTATTATATATGTAGTATAAATGAATGCATCTAATTGTCATTTTAGAGGGTGAGATGGCAAATTTGCAGACCTTAATTATAGTACAGGCTTTGAAATGAGTTATTTATGTTCCATTGGACTTGGCGGTGCTTTCGTCTTTCATTTACTGAATAACTTGGTGAAGGATACCAGATCTTGCTGGTACTTGGGGAACAAAACAAATTTGCTCTCAAACCTCTTTACTGTATTTAGATGAAACACTACATATAATTTTTATTCATTTTTGTTTCTGTAAGTTGTTCCGTTAAGAATTACCCTGGCTTTGACAAGGGAGATTAAAAGGATCTTGGAATTTTAAATCTTTTGGCAAATGTTAGCACCTCACCACCTCAGAGCAGATTTGAGGTTTGTGTCATGATCTGCCAGTGTTAGTATTTTGAGTTTGTGTTATGTTTATTTCCTTCTCAACCAGTGTCAAGGTAGTGTTTTTGTTTACTTTTCGCCGCCAGGTGTTTTCTCTTCATCCAGGTCATTAGATTACTTCTGTTAGTTGTTTCTCCCTAGATTCTTGTATTTCATATGTTTGTTTATATTTTCCTATAGGTCTGTTTTTCCCTTGGTTTTGTTATTTAGTCTAGTTTCCTTGTTTTCTGCTCAGTTCCTTGTATCCCTGTTTTCCCTCTGCTCATTAGTTTAATTAGACACATTCCCCTCAGTCTCCCTGCAGCCTGTTCCACACCTGTGTCATGTTTCCCCTGATTACCTGTCTCTCTGTTTCATTGGTTCATCCTCCACTTCCTTCAGTATATTAGCTTCCTGGCTTTCATTGTTCCTTGCTGGTTCCTCCCGTTTACATCCCTGCCATCAACCCTGTTTGCTACCCTGCCTCCTTCATGGCTCAATATCTCTTTCACTGTCTGGCTTACCCATGTAAGTTGTTCTTGTTAAGTATTAGTAAAGAAAAGACTCTTCAACTCACCATGTCGCTCCCAAGTGTCAGTCTGCACTTTGGTCCTAGAAAAACTGAGAGTTTGATTACATGTCTGTTTTTATTAGTTTGGGTTTTGTCACCATCAGAACAAACTCCTTTAGAATTTGGCATATGACAGGCTCAAATTCCACGGCAGGTTTTAGATCTTGCTTGCTAATGTTTGTCAGTGTGGACTTGCAGTACAGCAGAGGTTTGGGGCAATTAGTACTTTATACTAATGCAAAAGGATGTATAGCAGAGCAAGATGTCAAGGACTATGTATATTGTGAGTTAATAACTGGTTAATTATATTTCTTAATCAATTTAGTTTGAAGATTACTGGTTAGCCATTAAAAAAAATATTTAAAAATCCTTTTGCTTTTAAAATAGAAAATCTTTTTAGAAAGCTGAGACTGAGTTCAACATTTCTTAAGAGCATGGCTGTTGTCATCATGGTGTGTGGAATATGAAACAGAACCAGTACATACAGGATGATGGAAGCCAAATGGTGAGTAAATGAATCCTTTAATGGTGAGACCAGGAAAACGTACAGGATGGAACTTTGCACACTTACAGACTGGAACACAGAGACATGGACTGGGGAAGTCAGCGGTTAAATCCAGTGGCAAACAACAAAAACCAGATAAATACCGAGGTAAGGGGAGAATGGACCAATGAACATAGGGAGCTAATCAGAGGGGAAAATCACAAACACCTGATGGAACAGGGAGATATGAGGTAACTGATGGAAGGTGATTAATTAAATTGCGCAGGGAGACTATAGATAGTAACTGAAAACATCCAAGTGAACTGAAATAAGTAAACAATGAGACTACCAAAATAACATAAACAGGGAGAAGTAGATATATAAGGAAATACAAACTAAAACCTCTAACATAGGAATCCAGAGAAGAATCAAAACCTTAATGCCAGACTGAATCTAATAAACCTGAATCAACTGAAATAAAGCAAGTGAAGATTATGGCAGTGAAGAAAAAGTGAACAGAACACAAGTTCAAAAAACCCCAAAGACTGGCAAATTATGACAGTTGTATTTCTGAACTGTGTGCTTTATTAACCACTGACTGTTTTCACAGAATATGTATTAGCGCCAGCTGCCACAAGATCATGACCAGGTTGTATGATTTAGACATTCTCTCTCATGTGTAATTGCACACAGGAAGTGAGGGTTTCCTGGATTGAACTAAGTTTTTAGAGTGATCAGTGCCTATTAAGTAGATTTTGTTATTCACTACATCTCAGTATGAAGTTATGCCAAAGTCTAGAACCCCACTTAGAGGAGGGAAGCCTAGACCTCCAAAGCAAATGCTCTTCAAGCTGTGTTTTTGTTTGACAGCAGGATCTTGCAGCAGGAGATCTGAAAAGTGCAAATTTCAGACACAGACCACTCTGGGCTCTGCATCAGGTAACTGAAGTAGAGATGGATTGGCATCGAATCAGCTGGAGGAATATTCTAGAAAGTGTGTGATATCATTTTATCTGTGCAGTTCTGCAGAACGTGGGATTTAAGTTGGTGCTCTGCAGTGTGATGAACTGATATAGATCTAAAAGCTCTCTGGTAGAGACAGGACCTCATCCAGGCATCTCGAAAATATTACTGTTGAGTACAAAAATGATATTGAATAACAAGATATTTCACAACATCTGCAGATTCTTTAATCTATAGATGCAGATGCTTTAATCTATAATTTTTGCCATTTTTCATATTCCCCAAAAACTTACAAAATAAATAGGGGGGTAGTGTTCAATTTATTATCCATGGCCCCATTTATCAACACCTGTTTTTTTGTATGTGGGGATTGTCCAGAATACACATGGTTTCAAAACTCAGACGTGGAACTTCTCCTATGATCATTTTTGTGCTCGATGATAAAGATAATTTGCACACTTTGTGTTTGGTATTGAAACACTGAGAAATGTAAACTGTCTTTAGCTTGGTGACAAATATAACAGTTTTTTTCGTTTTTGGTTTGTTCTTGTTTTTTTTGGGTTTTTTTGGGAGGGGGTTATAAGATAACTGAAGTAATTAACCTCAAAGAAATTTTCTACAGGAATGGTTCCAGTGCAAAATCAGCAATAGTATATCGCTTTATGTTAAAACAACAAAAACTCAGAAAGTCTGATCAGTGCCACAGCATCTAAAGACCATTATATTTGTTTCATCATCTCAAAACAAATGTTTTAACATCACCAGCGTCATTTGTTATGAACACAGACTTGGTTGTGAATCCTCTCGATAATCTCAACCTGCTTCTCTGATCTGTGATGGATATTTGTAGGAGGGTTTTGGATTTATATTCAGTCACATATATTTTATGCAGTTAGCTGACAAACAGAATACGTTTTTAGGCTGTTGGTGTGTTTTTTTTTTTTTTTTTTATAACATCCATTTTAGAGTTGCAGGGAGCTGGTCCAGGCATCTTCAGCAGTAAATGGGCGAGAGGTAGGGTACACCCTGGACAAGTTGCCAGTCCATCACATTTTGATTAGAGGTGAAAGTAAAATTAACTAGCTATTACAATCCACAATGAAAATATTAAACCCCCACAAGGAAGCAATGTAAGCAATCAATGCAGCCAAGACTTTAATAAAGATTACCTTTTTGGTCTTTAGTTTGGGGTGTTTTACAATTATTTGGCACACTGCAGTTTTTAAAGATGATGATCTCCTGGGTTTACTGTATTGACCTTTTTTCTACTTATCCCACTGAAATAATATAGCTGTTGCAGCTCTGTGTCTATAAACATTTTACTATTTACAGATCATAAACTGATATAGGTTGCTTTGCAACAAGGCAAAATATCTGTTGTTTTATGTGATTCCATTAATATGTGAAATAGTTAAATGTCACAAAGTAATGCTAACGTTTTGTAGATGTGACCAGTGATCACATGTGGAAACAGAGCCTCCTAGCTGTGCTGTAAGAGCTTTGATTTCTTTAATATATGAGTTGAAGTAATTCCTTGTCTATGATCTGTGGAATTACAAAGCAGCAGCCTAGTGGAAAAAAGCCCCAGCACATGAACAGTGAATCTGTTTGATAGACTGTTTTTAATACTTCTTGCTCATCAGACCATGCATCTTTGATCAGTAAACCTTGCAGCTGCTTAGCTCTCTTTGTCACAAGCTTTATCGTTTCCAGTTGTAGCTGTTATGTAGTTGAATAGTGAATGACAGCAATAACTTCACAAGCAGCGATCTGTATTGCCTCTGTCCTTTTAAAACACTCTGCAATGGCATTTCTGGTCACGGAATTGAAATGTATCACTTGCATCAGGGGTCACTGACTTTACAGTGCTCACATGAAAATCCTTACAGGTTATCAGTGGCCTAAAGTCAGAGATAATGAGTATGTCAAAGCCCAGAAGGTATTTTTAAAATTAACAAAGGCCAAAAATGCTGCTAAAAAATCTTCTGTAAGTATCTGTGAGTATCCATTTTTCCTTCCAGCTGTATTTAATTTCATTTTCAGGCAGCATTTTCATTCAGCAGATCATGTAGTAGGTCCACTGCTGCTATCAGGTCTGGTTTGTCCAGTGTTTACTCATCAAAGCTAGTGCTCAATTCAATTCAAAAATACTTTATTTTCCCAAAGGGAAATTGAATGTTGTTGTAGCTCATTATGAGGGTTTCCTCAAAGAGCTGTTGTAGATGCTGATGGCTGTGGGCAGGAAGGATCTCCTGTAGTGCTCCATCTTACGGCAGATCTGAAGAAGCCTCTGACTGAAGACACTCTGTTGTTGTAGGACAGTCTCATGAAGAGGATGCTCAGGGTTCTCCATAATGTTCTTCATTTTATGAAGAATCCGTCTTTCCACAATGATCTCCAGAGGTTCCAGAAGAGTCCCCAGAACACAGCCAGCCTTTTTGATCAGCTTGTTGAGCTTTTTTAAGTCCCTGGCTCTGATGCTGCTTCCCAAGCAGATGATGGCAGAAGAGATCACACTTTCCTCACTTTGCTCACTGTAGCTTGTAAGATTTCTTGGCTACTATAGCTTACCAATGCCAATCCCCTTACCTGCTGTTATTCTACATATGGCCACTGTTATCCCAGAAGCTGTAGCTCTGTCTGTCTGAAGACACATTTGCCATTGTGGAACTTAAGCTCGGTCTGCTCCACTCTGTGCTCTACAGGCTTTTATACATTCTTCTCCATTTGTACCAAAATGCATTTGGTTGAAACAGTTCCTTGCAAATGATAGCTTGAATCTGTATCCAGATATGACGATGACAGCAACCTCCTCTGTCATTAGCATTTTGATTACATTCTCTTTTGTGGGTCTCATTTAGTCTCTTGAGTCCTATAAGGATTCTCACTACCTAGCTATATGCCTATTACTGTGAGTCAACACCAGTCTCAAGGTTTCTTACTTCTTGTGGCCTTTTCCCTCTGTTTTACAACAGTCTCGGCTTGTGTTTCCCCTCGATTAACCTGCTGCACACTGTACAAGTCCTATAAATCCCATAAAGCTTATGTCCCAGAATCAATTAATATATGTATTTATCTGCACCTTACCTTATCTCTTTGTTTGGTTTTGGTTAAAAGCAAAACAGTGCTTCACAAAATTACTCAAAATTTTTATGCTGTGATTAGCAATTGACTGTAAGAATCATGAGAGGGACAAACCAGACATTCTTTGCCACCATCTCTTGAATAACAACACAGAGGGAAGGTTTAAACGGACAGTGGCACTCCACAAGGAAAACTGCGGACCTACTCTAGAATTTGTATTGGACTATCTTTTTCTGCAGTTGATAAACTTATATCTCACTTACTATATGTGTTTTCCACATTGCAAGTGTTTGCAGGTGGAAAGGTTTACTTAAGTGATAAGGCTAACCATAGCTTGTAACCTCTCTTTTAAAATAACACTTTTTAACAATGCCGGCAAATGTTTTTGTCCATCAAAAGATTGTAATTTAAAAAAAGAAAAACCCTTGAGTAAGTAATACTCAAAATTGGTACCTTGGCGCTCAATACTTGGTTGGGCTTCCTTTTGCATGAATTACTGTATTAATGCGGTTTGGCATGGAGGCGATCAGCCTGTGGTTAAGGTGTAACGGAAGCACAGGTAGCTTTGACAGCGGCCTTCAGGTCATCTGTATTGTTGTTTCTGACGTCTCTCACCTTCCTCTTGACAACAGCCCATAAATTCTGTATGCTGTTCAGGTCAATCAAGCACAGTGGTATCATGGTCATTAAAGCAGCTTTTGGTAATTCTGGCAGTGTAGGCAGGTGTCAAGTCCTGCTGAAAAATGAAATGAGCATTCCCATAAAGCTTGTAAGCAGAAGGACACATTAAGTGCGCTAAAATTTCCTGATAGATGGACCAACACAAGCAGATGACCCCAAATGGTAAATTGCCTGTACTTGTTTAGCACTTTATTAAGTCCCCAGAGACCCCAAAGCGCTTCACACTACATTCAGTCATCCACCCATTCACACACATTCACACAGGTGAGCTACATTGTAGCCACAGCTGCCCTGGGGCAGGCTGACAGAAGTGAGGCTGCCATACACAGGTGCCACCGAGCCTTCTGACCACCATCAGTAGGCAAGGCGGGTGAAGTGTCTTGCCCAAGGTGAATATGACTGAGACAGACATAGTGGGGACTCGAACCAGTTACACCAGTTACAAGACGAACCCCTGTCACCATCGCCATGGTGATTGTGAAAACTTTAGGCAACATGGATTCTGTGAAACCAGACTCTGGAACCTTGATTTCCAAATGAAATGCAACTTACTTTCATCTGAAAAGAGGACATTGGACCACTGAGCAACAGAAGAAGATTGTGACATCTGCAGCCTATGTGTAGGATTCCCTCCAATCAACTCTCTTTGAGTATGCTTATTATTCACAGAGTGCTGTATAAGCACTTTATGAACAACACGTTTCTTTAGATATTACCTTTTGTGGCTTACCCTCCTCTGGACATCTGTCAAGTCAGTAGTCTTCCCCACGATTGTGTAGCCCACTGACTCAGACTGAGTGTATTTAATGGCTCAGGAAATCTTTGAAGGTGTTTTGACTTAATTTGCTGATTAGTGTCTGAAACTAGGAGATTCAAATGTTTAACGTTTTCCCAATATTTGAATTTTCTGAGACATTGAATTTTGGGTTTACATTATCTCTGAGTTAAAGTCATCACAATAATAGCAAAAGAGGGCCTGAAATTTCACACTGTAATGAATGCATACAATTTTTGACTTTCACTTACTGAAATGAGTGAAAATATACGATATGATATACCTGTGGTTTGAGAACATTTGCGCATACATAACTCACCTTCAAGACACAGGACTCTTGGCCGGAGCCCTTTAGACGGCAACATTTTAACCATTGTATGCTTTAAAGGAAATGGTCTTTGAATGTCTTCCCTGGATGTGACAAATAGCTGCTGAATAAGTAGCTCCAAAGATCTGAGTAGATGAAATGAGAGAATGTTGAGATTCCAGGGTTTATTTTAATAATTCTTTAAATAACCTTGATTACACAAGTTTTATCTCTAAACTAAACACTTTTGGATGTATTGACATTCCCTTCTTCTTATTAAATTAGGGAATGAGCAGCTGTTAACAGAAATGACTGTTGGGAGTTGGATGACTGCTGTGGGCTACTTAATTGTCCAAACCACCAGTTGAAGAAGGGTGAGACTTCTGGACGTAGGCTGTTTGAGGTTAGGCATGTCATTTCCCCGCGTATGATGGCGCCAATGTACGCGGCTTGCCATCGGTCTGTGCGAGCTATGCTCATGTTTGTTGCCTGTATGTTGCTTTTCACTACAAAGTCAACTCTTTAATTGTGTACAATCGCCAAATATTACCTGATCTTCGGACTGTGAGTCATGTCTTCACAAGTTTTTGGCATGGTGGACCAAAAACACCTCCTCCAACCGTGGTTTTTCGTTTCTAAGTTTGGAATGGGTGGCTGTTCTCTGGATTTTCGGCAGTGGACGAACCATGTCAGCACCTGGCTGGTACCCATCATCGGTCCGAATAAAAAAAAAACTGACACCACCACCCCTGCTTTTCACGCCAGCGTCGATCCACTGTGGCTTCAGATCCGCTGGTCCATACCATGATCGGCCTGGTGAATACTACATCGCTAGCAAACAAAACACTCAACCTCTAGAGAGTGGATCTTCTCTTTCTGACCGAGTCGTAGAAGAGGAAGGTGACTCCAGCGCTTTTGTGGTGCTTCTATCGCAGGACTGTTGTTACTTGAACAGCCCTCAGACATCGGGGCGCAATGGTGGAGTGGCGGTTGTCTACAAAAGAGACTTGAACTGCAAACAGGTATCGCTGCCATCCTTGTTTAACAGTTATGACCTGCGTCTATTTGAGTTGGCTCGCTCTCATACGGGCTTGTGTGTGGTTCTCTACCACCCTCCCAAATATAACAAGGGTTTAATTTCTTTATTAATGAAGTAGCCTTTATAAGGGCCTCTATTATACCCTCTATGTATGACCCCTGTGCCCCCCTGCAACCTTTGATAAATTTAGGCCAGTATCCTTATCTTGGCTGAAGAAAATTGCTGGTCAGATTAAACTCTCAGCCTCTCCCACTGACCTAGTTTTTCCTCATCTCTTCAAAGAGATCTTCCTTTTCTGTGACCATTTGTCCTTGCAATTTTAAATGGCAGCTTGTCTTCTGGTGTCTTCCCTAAAACACTTAAAAATTAGAGTGTAAATTATAATCTTGCCCAGTAATCCATTCGGCAGTGATGCAATTCGATCTTTTTCAACTGATATTAGTCAGTCCTGACCATAAATATCTAACAGATTTATATTCTCCTCATTTTAAGTGTTACCTGCAGCTAACCTTGGTGGTGGGTCAGTATTGGTCTGGGGAGGAATCTCTATGGAGGAATACACAGAACTGTACAGTATAAATGATGGAACCCTGACTGCCATTAGGTATCAGGATTAAATCATTAGACCCACTGTTAGACCCTTTGCTGGTGCAGTGGGTTCTGGGTTCCTCCTGGTGCATGATAATGCCTGGTATAATGTGGCAAGAGTATGCAGGCGATTCCTGGAGGAATTAATACCACTGAGTGGCCTCATTTGTAGGTCCACCCAACACTACAAGATTGTAGTTTAGACTGTCCAGAAGCATAGTGATGTCCTGTTTAGGATCTAGGAGGTGATACCCTAGGACACAATCCGTGATCTCATAAGGAGTATCTGATTTGTTTTCAAAGTGTTCCTTAAATTTTTTTGAGCGAGCGGTATATTTTATTTTGGGATTCAACTAACAATTAGACCTAAGCAATGCTTTGTCAGCTCTGTCCTGATTTCTTTTTTTATATATTTTCTATGTCTTCAAGATATGACTGTCAGATGCTATTTATCTGGAATATTTAGTGTGCTATTAATTAGGCCTCTTGTTTGTTTGTTTTTTTCTCTCTGCTTGTACAGTTTAGTTTTTAAAGAACATACTCCACAGTCTGTCTCATTTTTAAGTTAGAAAGACTTGACATACCATTAGTGTAAAAAGCATCCAACAACAAGTTTTGAAATGCCAAAGCTGAATAGAACATCATCAACAGTACTTAAAACATTGAAGAAACCCTTGTTTCATTCAACCAGATATTTAAACCATTTAACCCAATAGTGTAATTAGTCTGTCTTGTCAACACTTCTCTAATTAACTTAGCTTATGGCTTGACAAGAACAAACATTTCTGTTATATTTTCAAATTGTGAATGAAATAGTGACAATTTTGCAAAGCTTTGTTTTTTCTTTAAATTTTTCTCAGCATCTGGGAGTACATGAATGGGCTTTATCAATCACTCCTATGTAACAGTGTGTTTACTATCCCTTCTAAATGGCTGCCCGTGTATTTCCTCCTTGCATATTAAGTGTGTTTCTGGCTTATCTGAAATGCTACAGCCTTAATTTGCCCATCCATCTGCTCTTCAGCTTTTAAGGAATGTTGGACATGTGCTGAAGCCATCTAGAAAGTGGGTGTTGATGACAGCATTTTCTGAAACCTTTTAATTGTGGTTTTCAGTACATATAAAAGTTTACAAAGAACACTGATAATGTGCCAAACTTTTGCTCAAACTTTTTCTGGTCACACAAACACTTGTCTTTTAAATATCCAAAATTTTCTGAATGTTTTTTTTTTTTTTTTTTTTCCCCAAACACTAAACAGGATCAACTTAAGAGTTCCTAATTTTTCTCAATTTAAACTTTGCTGTCTGCCTTACTGAATAGCACAGAAAACTTGAAATATGGGAATTTGGTTTCAGTACTGGCTACCATAACACCATTAGTTATCATTGTTTCCTGATTAATTATCATGCCACAAGATGATATGGTTCTGATCAGAGGTTTACATACATTCATATGTTGCCAAGAAACGGCATCTTTATAAGGTGATATTACGAAACATTGTTAAAACAACATTTATTTGTATGCTGACGATTCCATCATCTTTGCAGCCATGACATTTTTAAACATGTCTGATATAGCTCTGAGCTTAACAAAGACCTGGAAAACATCATAGAGTGAGTTGATGCATGGGAGCTCAAAACTCAATCTCTGTGAACTCCAGTCCTTGGTGTATCCCTCAATGTAAGACCTATGCTGATATTCTGCAACTTGTGGATATGTCCCAAGTCCAATAAACCTGAATCAAGTGACAAAATTACCTCCTCATGCAGCCAAGTTCTATAGACTCCTGCTAATGACCTAACTGTATTATTCAGGTGTGTTGAGGCAGAGTGACCTCTAAGAATTGCAGGACACTGGCCCCTTAAAGGAGTTGAGTTCAACGCCTCTAGGTTAGTGATTCCAGGTCTGTGTTTTGACAGCAAACTGATCTGTCTGATATATAAAAACGTGCAGGACAGTGCCTTAAAGTACTACATAGAGCTCCTAGAATACTCGGCCTAATATCAAGAGTGTCATACAGTTTCAACCTTGCCTCGATAAATATTTCCAGACTACTCCTAGACAGCTCAATGACATCTACAAAAAGGTATTAAAAATGATTGGTGTAGATGAAGATTCGACAAAGGTTCTCTACAGGATGCATACACACGC
>JAHUTJ010033436.1:0-29452 GCA_036250325.1 Characodon lateralis
CCACCTGTTGTCTTTTTCATTTACACAACAACTGTGAAATTGATTGTCAATCAGTGTTGCTTCCTAAGTGGACAGTTTGATTTCACAGAAGTTTGATTTACTTGGAGTTATATTGAGTTTTTTAAGTGTTCCCTTTATTTTTTTGAGCAGTGTACATTTTTTTAAATAGCAAGACAGCCTGCAGCCAGCATAAGAGGAATTCGATAACACAATGACATCTAAATTGAGCCTTTTAACCAGAAAAGTAACAGCCTCTAGTCTGATGTGAACCCATTAAGTATAACCCCTGGCAAACACATGGAATCACTCTTGGAAGATGTTAGGCTGATGGGTTTGGACAGAAATAACCTTCATAATAATATTTAAATATTGCACTGCTTGAATTTTTTTTTTTATTATGGATAAAGTTCACTTCTCCATTAGGTGCTCTCTTTATTTTATATCTTTATTTTTAAATAATCAGTCAGTTTTGGACTTCTGGAATTTCGTTTTCCGGAAACGTAATATTCCTTTCCTTTGCTTTGCTCGTTACATCCAGTCTGCTTATGTTTCCACGTGGATTTACATCAAACATGATTTAAGAAGCAGGCCACAACAACATGCATTTGCTAGATTATTCACAGGCGAATACTCCTGTCACATTATTGTGTTCCTGTCTTAATTTCCAATAGGAAGATTTGCTGTCCTGCAGGAGATTCTGGAGGAAACATTTCACACACCATGTAAACCGCAAAGGCACACCACTGCTACAACATATTTACAAGTGCTACTCAAATATCACAGCCTTAACCAGTACAGGCAGGCCAATAAAAGAGGTCATCTCAATAAACTAGACTCAGAAATCTAACCAAACCTCAAACAAACATAAAACAAACTGACCTCCTCAACTGAAACATAAGGGACTGAAATACTGTTTTAGCTTAACAGATATGACACACAATGGGAAGATAACATGGCTGCCACATCACAAACTAACATAAAACAGTGAAATAAACTCCAAACACCCCTCTGGCAATAAAGCATGTGGTTCAGTCCATTGAGGTTGTCAGCAGTACTTCAGCTGCTTGACCTTTAAATCTGATTCTGATGGATTTTGCGGATGAGTGGGGTTGTAAGGGATAAATAAGAATCAGGGTGAATAGTGAATGAAAAGGGATTGAAAAAAGAAACAAGGAAAGGAAGAGGATTAAAAGGAATGAGGTGGATGAATGGGATGATAAGGATTCATAGATAGGAATGAGAAGGATGAGTGGGGTGGCATAAATAGGAATGAGGATGAGTGCAAAGAGTGGTTCTGAAGGAAACATGTTTATAGGAAGGGTAAGGAGGATGAGAAGTAATTATCAATAGGAATGAGGAGGATGAGTGGAATGAAAATGATTCATAGATAGGAATGAGAAGGATGAGTGGGATGAGAAGGAATCATTAATACGAATGAGGAGGATAAGTAGTCTGGACAGATGTCATAGACATAAATGAGGATGAGTGCGAAAAGTGGGTCTGAAGGAAACATGTTTTCAGGAAGAATAAGGAGGATGAGTGGGATGAATGGAATCATAAATAGGAATGAGGAGGATGATAGGAGGAAAAGGAATAGTTAACAGTAATGAGGAGGATGAGTGGGGAAGTAAACGGCCATAAATATGAATGAGCATGAGCGTGAACAATGGGTCTGTAGGAAACATGTTTGCAGGAAGGAGGATGATCATGATGAAAAGATGCTTTAAGCAGGAATGAGAGATGAGAAAATTGTTGGGGAGAGATTATGAGGGGGGATATGAGTGTCAACACAGGGCTAAACAACGTCCTACTGCATACCTTCCAGGGCTTTAGCATCACTTACAGTCATGCAGTATACTAGTTCTACAAGATGTGAGGAAACTATTATGATGATGATATCAGTTGCATTAAATCAACGTTTCCTCGCTCCTCTTTCTGAGCTGGTATTACAATGATTCTAACACTGCAGTGGGACTCCCTGTATCAGGCTGAATGTGTTATTTGTATACAAATTAGTTTGTCAACTTGTTTAGTAGTAAAAGGTTTTGCACCTGGACATTTGCAACACTCCTCCACTGAGCATATAGAAGGAAACACAAACTGATTACTCAGCTGGACTGTTACTTTATTCTGTTTCACTGTTGTTCTCCTAAAATAGTCCAGAGCTGTGACTCATTTAAAGACAAGTGTGGCTAGAACAATTTTACAGTCTGAACTCATATATGGGGCTGAGTCATTCTCTGTCCACTTAAACGGAGTGGAGGCCATCTGATAAACTACCTTCTCTCGACACAAAACAGCTTCAGCCTCCAAATATTCAAACAGCAGCATTTCTAAAAACCTTTCACTCTGATATAAATATCTACATCACCAACTTTACTTTATACAGTGCCACTGCTCTACTGTGTCACTTCTTCACCCAGCCACATTTGCCATGTAAATCATGCAGGCGAGTGAGTTTAAGGGGACATTCGAGCTCCAGCCCATAACAGCAGTTTCTTTTTTTAGCGAGCCACTATAACTGCACTCGATCTGGAGGGAAAAAACCAGAGGAGTTGATGTCCTACATGCCAGCTTCCTCTGGGAAACATGGTGTGTGTGAACATTGGCATGTATTTCTGAGGCAAAGGAGCTTGATCAATACAGGGCAGCCTATTCACAATGAGTCCTGCAGTTATGTTAGCAGTCATTTTAGATACATTTTTTTTTAAAACAGTTGTGATTTAGTGCAATAAAATGAAATACTTTGTGGAACAGAAAAATGTATAATAATAATAATAATAGTTTTTTTCCTGCACCAGTTTGACATAATGTGTAATTTATGCAGTGTGAAGCATTTTTCATTTCACTGTTGAGTTTTAATATGGATGTCTCTTGAACATCAGGTATGCAAACAAAACTTGAATGAAATTGGTAGATTTGGTTTCAAAGATCCCTTCAAAATTCTACCAATTTTGAAGGGTTCTTTAAGGGTACCCACAGGGGTACCTATACAGCAACTACGCAGTTTAACTATGGGGGTATACAACTGGCATTTACAGGATACCGGTTGTAGCTCCTACAGGGTACTTACCATGGACCTACAAAGTATGTATAGGGCACTCATCTGTATAAAGGGTATGTAAAGGGTACCTATGAGGTACTTGCTGTGTTCTTCTTACAAGCTACTTATAAGGGCCCGTGCAAGTACTTAGAAGGTTCTGGAGGTGTACTCATAGGGGTTTTAACTAAAGTGGACCTTTAAGTTTTGCAGTGCTTACTTAAGAGTGATGTTGGAGTACCTACAGGGCACTCACTTGTAACTTAAAGCATACCCAAGGTTTATGCAAAGGGTGTCTACAGGGTACATAAAGAGTACCTACAGGGGAATCAACTAAAGTATACCTTGCAAGACCCTGCAAGTACCTATGCAGGGTACTTATAGGATATGTACAGTGTTACCTACAGGTACTATCTGGGTGCTTATGGGGTACTTATAGGACACTTATTGGGTACTCACAAGGGACTATAAGGTTGCATGCAGGGTATAGGTATATGGTATTGTCAGGTTATGGACATGGTACCTACTGTGTATTTACAGGATACCTCTGAGTACTCATGAGATCAAATGTTCTCATTTCATTTTAGGTTAGTTACCAGTTATAAGCTGTCAGTAATGTCTAATAGTGTGCTCATTGAGGTGTTTATCCTTACTTAATGTTGATGTTAACGTTATTAGCACATCTTTCTGGTTGGGGTTGCTATATTGATCCTGTATCTTCATCTCTTCCTATCCCTGACAACCTTCTCTGTATTTAGTTTACATATGTTTAAACCATCTCAGTCATGCATCTCTGGCTTTGTCTCCAAAACACTAATTGTTGGCATTTCCTCTGAGATACTCACATCTGATCTTCATTACTCCAAGTGAAAATCTATGAGGAGCACATTCAGCTTCTCCACCTTCAGCTCCACCAACTTTCTTTTTGTTTGTGCCACTGTGTCCAGACCAAACATCATAGCATATCTCACTGCCATCTTGTAAACCACCTCTTTCCTACTTGGAGCTATGCTTCTGTCAAATATTATTTCTTATCTCTCTCCACTCCTGCGTATACCCTGTAGGTACAATGTAGTCCTCTAGCTTTCTTTCAGCGCTCCCACTGTTCATGTCTACATTTTCTACACACACATACATACACTGTTGCATTAGCAGCACGATTTGTCACGATGGCAGATGATGGACAAGGTTAAAGCACACAGACAGGACGCAACATAAAGCATGGCTTTAGAAGTGCTGAGCCGAGGAGATGAACACATCCGGATCGGGTCAGGAACGCAGACCGCACTCATCCAGATCTACCAGCTGTTAGTCTGTCTGCAGTTTACACAATAAACAGGTGTTCAGCAGACAGTTTGTTTGTGTGTGTGAGTGAGTGAGCTATGACATAACTTGACTGTTGTATGTGTTCTTTAGGGCGACAGCTGTTGATTACTGTAGTAATCTATTATTCCTTTCCTATTTTATTCCTAATAATTCATCAATTAGTTGGGTAATATGAAATCCATCTGGCTTTAACCCTTATTTAGATCTCAGTTTCTGTGGCTAAACATAGACTGAATGTAATGCAAGCAGTTTAGTCTTTGTAACATCATTTGTTTAAAATACAAACGACTGATATTAGAATATTCAGCCTAAGGTCCTATTTACAGCAGAGTAAGGCCAAGCTTAGCTCTCCGTGACCTCCACTGTTTGTTCAACCTGGACAGGACTGCAGCTATTTTGAAGAAGCTTCTGGAGTGTGAAGGCATCACTTTGCAACACTCATGCTTGTAACCAGGAGTGTTGTTACATGATAAATGCCACAGGTTCTGTGGCATTTATCATGTACAATTTGAGGGGAAAATAAAGTTACTTCAGGAAATCAGCTGAAAAACAAACAGTCCCACAAATCAGTTGTGATGTTTCCATGACCCTATCTCGATTTGCAGACATGATCCCTATATGTTGGAGGTCTCTGGGCACCCACCAGCTGTTTCAGCCATGTTGTGCTTATTAGCTGTGTGAGCGAAGGCTAATTTAGTGCTTCATTGTCACTAACGCTGCAGTCCTTCATTTACTTCAGCCTCTTCCACTTAGAATTACAGTAAAGACATAAATGTTTCATGGTTCTGATTCACCTAATTATCCATTTTGAGGTTTGCATGTGAAACATGTGAAACAGCTGAATTGTGGCTGAATTTATTAATTACAATTACAGTTTGCACATTATAATGTATATGTATGTATCCATCCATCCGTCCATCCATCCATCAATCGTCTATACCTGGTTATCCTTTCAGGGTTGCTAGGGAACTGGTGCCTACCTCCAGCGGTCATTGGGTGAGATGGGGGGACATAAAAATGTACAAAAAAAGAGAGTTAGAAGTTTTTGTGAGATGCTTATAACCACTTAACAAAGCAGTAGTTAGTAGCACATTCTAGCTCAACTTGTTAATGCCAATAGACAACCTTTTCACTAGTGCACACCTTTCTTTTCTTTTCAGCAATCAAATGATTCATTTTAACAAGAGTTAGTGACTAAATAATTTTTTACTCCTGGCTTTATTTTCAGGTGCATTTAAATAAATGTCAATTTGCTCCTAATCTGGATCAATGTTCAGTCTTCCCTACCGTCTAACACAAGCCTACAGGTCAACAAAATGCTTTGAATCCTCTTGCAGGATATATATATATATGTAAAAGAACTGGATTATTGCCAGCGGAAATTATTTATTTATGTCTAGACTTTGCTTTGAATTGCTGCTGTCTGCTCAGATCACCGTGTTTCAAAGGGCACAGGGTTGTTTAATCTTTGATGTCTGGCAGTTTGTAGCAGTTTAACTGAGAAGAAGAGATGAAAGCAGTGTCCATAGGCCCCTAATACAGCCTTCATTTTTAGGGCAAATCATGAATTTCTGCTATTGATTATTATTATTATTTCCTGATTTTGTTCTTATTCAAAGAAGTTTTTAGTTAAACCTTTAGGATAACATTATTTTTTGTCAACATTCACTACTTATACTACTTATTTATAGCCCTGAATCTCATTCTTCTTTAATTTTTTTGGAGGGAATTACAGGATTACTCTTTGGATTTACCAGCTTGTTGTCCTTATTTACGCAGTGACGCGAGAGAGTCTCTGTTAGCTCCTCTTCATCATCTGAGACCTCAGAGTATCTGCTGGTCAGCAGAAGGAGGAAACGTGATAGTGACAGGTGCACGAAGCTAAAATAGGAGGGGAGCTGAAGGAGGGGTGCAAGAAAAAGAGACGATAGAGAGATAACAAGAGTGCAAAGAGAAATATATGAGAAGAATCAGTGAGGGTTCAAAATGAAATGTTCTAAAGTTTGCTGGCTCTGTGTACAGTTGGGTAATTTATCTTCTGCAGTATTTCTATGCATCTAAAATTACATTTTTGCTTTAGAAAGTTTCTGCAAACGAACGAGTCGTTCCATCTCAAGAAATGTATATCTTTAAATAAAGGTGCAGATAAACTTAAAGTTAGCATTTAGAGACATTTTCTACCTTACTTTACAGGTCCAAAAACATGCAGCATGTAAAGTTAATTCTGAATATATAAATAGCATAAATAGTTGTTTGTGTCTTGCTGTCACCTGAATCAAGGCGTATCGTTTTAGTGATTTCAGATCACTTTATTGTTTTGGTTTATGATGTTCAAAACTACAGTTGAAATGTCTAAATATGCTTCAGCTACAATGTTAATGTACTATACATTGTGTCAGTAATATGTATATAGTGTTTTTGTACCAGATTTGTTACCTTGTAAGTGATCACTAATTTAAATGCAAATCATTGCAAAGACTTGTACAAGTCTGTTACATACAGTGCCTTAAGTATACATACTCCTAGAACCTTTCCAGGTTTTCTCACATCACAACCACAAGTTATAATATGTTTTATGCAGATAGTGCTCAATTGTAAAGGAAGGTACATAAGACATGCTTTTTCAAAATATCTTACAAATTAAAATCCAAAATGTGTGCATGTACTCCACACCACTGAGTCAATATATTTTAGAAAAACGTTTTGCTGCATCTTTGCACATCTGGGGAATAAAGCTTTTCCTGTTCCTGTTTCAGCCATGTTATGCTTATTAGCTATGTGAGCGAAGGCTGATTTAGTGCTTCATTGTCACTAACGCTGCAGTCCTTCATTTACTTCAGCCTCTTCCACTTAGAATTACAGTAAAGACATAAATGTTTCATGGTTCTGATTCACCTAATTATCCATTTTGAGGTTTGCATGTGAAGCATGTGAAACAGCTGTTCTTCTTGTACAAAGTAGCCCGATTTCAGTCAAATTGGCTGGAGAGCATGTGTAAATGGCCATTATTAGGTTTTGACACAGACTTTCACTTTGATTTTGCGCTGGACTTGAACTGGGTGATTCTAACACATGTATTTGCTTTGATCTAAACCATTTCATTGTAGCTCTGGCTGTATGTTTAGGGTCATTTGTCCTGCTGGAAGGTAAATACTGGAGGTGATTGTGTTAGAGTTACAATGATTGAAGGTATTTGGAACAGAGGTTATTGCATGAGTTATTATACAGTGGACTTGACATACAGATGCACCATATTTACTATGTGGCTTCTAAAGGCAATTGGTTGCACTGGATTTTATTTAGCTGTATCAAGGTAAAGGGGGTTTCAAACAAATCCACGTTAAAAATGTTTTCCCTACAGATTCCTAGTGAGAGTTCTGTGACGTCAGACTGTTAAGGGGAAACACTATTTGATGTTGGATGCTGATTTTGCTCCTGCGTGGTGTTCCCCATTTCTCAGAGGGAATCCCCATCACGATTCTGCCTCGTTGAACAGTTCCTGTCCTCCACCCACATGCAGTGCAATGTGCTGTTTCCGACTCTTCTTATGCCTGCAGAAATGAATCAATGGCCTGGGGTGGCTTGCATCAGCACAGCTAAATGAGAGCATCGAGCAGAAATCAGGAGCTGTGATAGAAAGGTTGGATGAGCAGGTTCTCAGGCTGTGGATGTTTCATTTCAGGCTGATTTACAGCAGCCTAAAAATGTTTGGGACCCCAGGTAAAAATGAGCAAAAGGCTTTTTATATTTATATTTAACTTGTTGATCAGACTTTCTAGGAACCTCTTAATTAGTAATCTATGACTTGTTACTTGGGGTATGAATATGACATGGCACAGACGCCCATTTTCTCTGGTCACTCAGATGAGGACCCGGGTTTATCTTACCTCTACGAACAATAAGGATAGTAGGAGAGGTAAAGAAAATCTCCACAGCTCACTGTTTGAAAACTGCAGCAAAGAGGGGATTCTCAGGTTCACCAAATCTCCATAAAAACCATTAGTCACTGCATGCCAACCTGTTGTTTCTTTCATAGGGATCCCAAGAAACACTTCATATCTACCACCACAGATACAAACATGTAGACTCCTGATAAGTTTAGTGTGAAAAAAGGATGAATAAGTATGGTGGAGGGTCTGTGATGCTGTGGGACAGTTTTTCTTCCAAAGGCCCTGTGTGTCTTGTTTGGAAACTTTTAAATAAAACATTGGTAAGTTCTGCCAAACCATGAACAATGGGTCGCTGTGGGTCCTTAGAAATCATAATGGTCAAAAAGGTATGGATGAATCGACCTAGAATAATTGATACACAACATTACGGAAGCATTTTTCATGATGCTGTTGCTGAATATTGTAATGATACTGATTACAATTAACCCTATTAACAATTTTGTGACTCTCCATCTCCTTCATAATTACAATCTCTTTGGCTTTTCAGTGACTGTGTTCAGTGACTGTTAGCTTCTCAGCCACTAAAATATACATCTTATGTGTATCAAGAGCAGTTAGAGACAACCCAAATAGCCAAATATATCATCGACATGCAAAGTTTTAATGCATGGCACTTGAAATATGGTATCTACGGAGCCCGGCAAGAGTCAGCGGATAAAAAAAAACAATGCCATTGGAAATCCGTGCTCACGCTTACTAAACTGCGCGCTGCGTTTTGCAATCCATACGCACCAATTACTCAGTGACTCTGTCAAGACTCTGTCGAGAGTTTGGACGCATGGCCCACACCTGCAAGGTAAGGATCTGTTGTCATATATAAACTTAATGCACTGTCATGTTTAATCAGCACACTTCACAGCTTGTAATATGACTTTATTTTTGTTACACTGAGATGAAACGTTTAAAATGACGGCAGCAGCTAACGTTAACTAAAACGCCATCCTCGGCAGGTGTGGGTCATGCGTCCGAACTCTCGTCAGATGTCACTGAGTAATCTGCACGCACGGATTACAAAACGGAGTGCACAGTTTATCAAACTGGGCAGATTGATTGCACAGTCTTGTCTTAGTAAAGTTTAGTTTAGTGTGAGCACGGTTTTCCGCCGGCTTTGTTTACCCTCTGACACTTGTCGGGCTCCGTAAATATCTGACCAAATATTGCATGCAAGCAGTCCTTTATAATTGTGATATTGCAAACATTGATATTCCGATGATGATTGTGATTTCATATATTGCACAGCTCAAACAGAAATGGTTCACTAAACACAAATCAGTCTTCTGACTGGCCAACATGGATTTTGTTAAAAGCAATTATTTCTTAAAATAGTTTTTTTTTTCTCCTCTGAATATGTTTATTAAAATTAGAAGGTGGATTTTTCAAAAAATATTTTTTTTAGTTTGAGATTTTGCTGCAGCAATGAAGGATTTTTGGTCATCTTTACCAGGGGTTGGACTAAATGTTTGAAAGTTGGAGCTAACGAACTGAGATTTGATCATGTGGTAATGTCAAAAAGTAAGTAATTACCTGAAACGTGTTTTTAGTGAGACAAACTACATGAAGATGAACCTTCTATAGGTGATCTAATCTACCTCCCATGCTTAACATGCTGATAAGAACATGAAATCAGAAAATCTAGAAAAAACAGATGATAAGCGGTGATTTAAATCATATAAGAACCTCATAAAGACCAGATTATTTTTTATTATGTCCTGATACCTAAAATCCTAGAATTAAAAGAAGATGCGTTTTCTTTCTTACCATGGCTGTTGTTTATGTTGTTAGTTCACTGTTTAAAAAGTCAGATCTAAACTGCCCTACCCAAAGTAAACTTGTTATTTTTTATTTTTGGTCACTTTGGTTTAATTCTTTCTGTTTTCAATATATTTGTATATTCTATCATTGTTCTCCCAGTGTGTCCCTTTGTTTGGTACTTCCTCTTTATTTTACATTTAGCAGATTCTTTTTTCTTCCTCTAAGGCACAAATGTCAAACTCCAGTCCTCAAAGGCTGGTGTCCTGAAACTTTTAGATGTGTCCTTGATCCAACACACCTGAATCAAATGGTTGAATTACCTCCTTAGTATGCAGTCAAGTCCTTCTAATGACCTAATTATTTGATTTGGGTGTGTTGAAGCCGAGACACCTAAAAGTTGCAGGACACCAGCCCTCGAGGACTGGAGTTTGACACCTGTGTCCTAAGGCCTTAGGTACATACTCTGCAAGAACAGGGAAAGTATTTCTTGTACTAAACGCCTTCTGAGTTCTTTCACCCCTGCAGCACATGCACCCATAAAAGAAGAAAGTTCTGTGCAGAATATGGGTCAGATAATCGCTGCTGCCGGTATAAAAGCTGTCCGTTTTTGTCCACTCCTCTTTGGATTCTACTGTTGCTCTCCATACTGGTTGTTCTTGTTGTGCTCCTTTGGTAGTTTTGTAAGTCCATTCTTTTTAGTTAATGAAAAATCAATGATCAATGATTCTGCCTGTCTCCTGCTTGCATTAGGGTACATGAAAACGACATGCTTTAATTTTCATATTTTCCCCTTCATCTTTGCTCTTTGTTTCTCTCTTCCCAATAAAAATGTTCAGATTAGCACATTTTTCTGATTGTGTTGTCAAATTGTGAATAAGGCATCTGTTACAAAAGCAGTTATGAGTTTTCATGTGTACTACTTTATTAAAATTAGCAGTGTATCATCATCATTCAGACTGGCTGGAAACAACATCTGTGCTGTGATTTTCAGTCAGTTTAAAGTTCACTGAAATTTTCAACACTGTTTCATGAACACTTTCAAGAACAAACCGGCTTGTCTCTTAGCTTAGGACAACATGTGAGGATTTAATGTTTTTCACCCATGTTGTTCAGGCACCGTGCCCGCTTGTCTGCACCATCAAACAGGCCTGATGATTACACAAAGGTGTCTGCTTTCAGCAGCTCAGGCTGTAAATCCGTGTACATGTGTTTGTTTGTCTGACTCTGGCAGATAATCCCGGCCCATTGTCCCTTCCTCTACGTTTGACCCTGACCAGCACATAGTTCAGGTCTTTCAGCTACTAAGTGCCAACGTGGTTCACTTGTAAACACACACCCAGCATGTTGACCAGACATTAAAAGTGTTTTATCAGACAACTTAAATATGAAAGTCTAGAAGATAAAATCTTTAATGACTGCTGTCTTATTCAGGCTTTACCTCCAACTTATTAAAGTGGTGTGGCTGGTTTATTTTGGATACTGGGAAACACTGTGCTAATCCATGATTAAATCTATGAAACAGCATAAATTATAATATTGGTGTCACCCCTCTTTTAGGTCAGAGGCATAGTTCTCAACCAGAAAGCAGTGACCTTAAATGTTTACCTCAAATAGCAATTAATTTATCTTGCTATCTTTTTATAGGTGGTGGCAGGACAGGACATGAGATGGAAAGATGTTTGCTGCAATTTCATGGTCTGTTGTGGTGAAGAAAGACCAGAGTTAAATAGCGAAGGTCTCGATTTAGTCGTGCCTCTTCATTCCACCTATTAGCTGTGATCTGTAGATATAGATCTTTACCAGGAGAATAAAATCCTACATACAAGCAGCTGAAATTACCTTATAGGGTGTCTGGGCTCAGCCTAAGAGATAAGGTCAGGAGGTCTGTCATATGGGAGGTGCCTGAAGGATCCAGCTGTGGTGATTTGGGCATCTGATCAAGGTGCTTCTTGGACTCTTCCCGTTGGAGGTTTTCTGGACACACCGGCAAGACCCAGTATCAGATCCTGAACTCAGTGGAAGGACTACATATTCCTTCTGGCATGGGAACATCTTAGGAGCCCCCCAAACGAGAGGGTTGCTGTAGCGACAGAAGTCAGGGTTTTATCCCCTAAATCTGTCTTCTCCTTAACCTGATCTTGGATAAGTGGAAAATGATGGATGGTAATATTATAAAAATATGTTCCTTTTTACATTGTGTTGGTATTAGATCTTTCTGTCTGATCTCTCCTAGAAGTGATCGCTGCCAATTCAAATTATGGAAATCTCTGAGAGTGATTGGTGTGTACTGAAATCAGGGTTCTCTGCAGTCACTAAACCAGGAGCCTTACAGCTGAAGGACGTCCTACTTTGGAGATACAAACATGGGTTGGAGCGCAATCTTCATCTGGCAGCTTTTATTGTGTAAACACTGAGGCAGGCTAACGTTCTGACACCCAATGAGTCTTTGTCAGACTCAGAAAAAGACGAATGAAAACACAGTGGGTGTTGAAAAATTAGTCTCAGTGTTTGCTCCTAAAACTTGACAAAGGATCTGTGAGCTCCAGCTCTCGCTTGTATCTTCAGTGACAGTTGTCTAGTTTGTTTTGTGCAAAGGTTTTAAGCTGTTCTCACTTTCCTTATAATTTGTTAACAAGCGGCCAGACACTCTGATAGTTTTCTAACGTCAGTCGTTCTTCATAAAGCATGCTCTGCATTCTGTCTGCTTAAAAGGGTTGGGGTAGTCAGATGGATGTCTTATCTCTGAGGGGAATTTCAAAAGGTTTAAAGTATTAGCAATATTCCAATTTAAATAATTTTTTACATAATTCACTGACGCCTCAGAGTGAAGTATCAAAAATAATCCCCACCAAATATTCAGGTATGAAAGTAGCTACGATTCAAAGAAAACCTTTGAATGACCATTTGAAAGGAAATAAAATGATACAATAATTGACTATGATCACTTTGGAAGATTACTAGAAAGTCTTTATCCTTAAAAGGAAAATATGAAGAAGCAAGGGATGATCCATTATGTTTGCACAGTGTTTTCTGCACCGTGCTGTAGACGTGACCAGTTTAAAATCTTCAGACTTGTTTCCATGTATCCCCACTGAATGAGATCTGTCCCAACAGTTCAAACAAAGATCCATTTAGCTTTGATGCATAAACTCTACTTCTGTATCTCCTCTCTGTAGATTACTGTACAACAGTTGGCCTTTCCTTTTTCTACATTCAAAGGTTTTGCTGAAACGGTTCTGTTTGCTCGGCTGCTGTACAGTTTTAGTAGCACTTGTGTTGAATGTTGAGAGCTGTAGCTCATATCTGTGGTGAAACAGAGACGACACATTGCTGTAGTTTGTGAAGTGCAAAGCAGGAAACGCGAGGACAGGGCTGAGGAGACATTTCTAGGCTGAGGGGGAGATAGATGATAGCCTTGTCAAAGGAAGAGGAGGATGCTCTTCGGCCAAATAAACTCCAGAGGCCTTTGGGCTGTAAAGGAGAGCACATATTATGAGGTCACAAATACACGCTATACTGTATTAACTTGCTATGAGCTTCAAACATATCCTAATTAATTCCATGCCTTTTGCCTGCCTGTGGGTTAACTTTAAGGACACAAGCGGTCACATTAAGGATCCTGTGTCACCAGGACAGGACAGAGAACGGGTCAAGGGCACACAGAGGAAAGAATGATTCATCATTTGTCGAATGAGAGAGGAAAAACATTGCGAATGGGTCCAGGAATGTCAGGGTGGTTAGGCGATGCTTTCACTTTGATAACGACTGATGAGGGGGAGCAGCTGAGAATGCTCAGCACCAGGTGTTGGTTTCACACAGTGGGGGCCTGGGGGTGTTTATTGCTGCCTTTACACCAGTCCGTGACGGGTCCAGGGGATTGACGAGGGAAACTGTTGCAGACTACTAGCATTGTGCTTGTGGAATCGATCTGCCAGTATCTATTGTAGCATCTTTTACTGCCTTCTCAGCAGACCAGGTAAATAAAGTATGTCATCTGATTTGTCAGTTTTTTTCTAAGTGCAACTAGAGAGAATATAACTGCCTCAGTCGCTGGTCAGGGACAATTAAGTTGAAAATCAACAGTAAGATTTGATTGTATTAGATTTAATTGGATTGACCTACAATTAATTTTCTTGAATTCAGCATGCATTATGGCAAATAAATTCTCTGCATTGACAAAATGTCAAGTTTTTGCCAGCTGTCTTGACATTAATTAAAGAATTTCTTGTTCTTCTTTAAGGAATCTGAATTTGTACATAAACTTAATTTTTTTGAAGACATGTTTTGCTTATATGGTGTATTTTTAAAACAAAGTAGCAAAAGCCAACAATGGTTCAACAGAGAACAAAGAAAGGCACTAAATAAATAGTTTTTATGTGTGTGTTGGAGTGTAGGATGACCAGGTTGTTCTGCAGTGCACTGCCTCCGTTCTAAAGGAGCAGCAGATCAAACTGTGTCTTTCCTGCGAGGGCTTCGGGAACCGTCTCTGCTTTCTGGAAACCACATCTAACGCTCAGGTAACACCCTGCACTGTGCTGCCGTGTTGGTCCTCTCTTTAATCACCTGGGTTTCACCTCTCTGCCCCTCACTCATCTGCAGAATGTGCCCCCAGACCTGGCTATATGCACATTCATCCTGGAGCAGTCGCTCTCAGTCCGAGCCCTGGTGGAGATGCTGGCCAACACAGTGGAGATGACCGAGGTGAGCTGAAACCACTCATTTTTACCTTTCACATCAGTGCCTATTCACCCTTTCCATCCTAATGTCACATGTCATCGATTCGGTATTCCTGCCTGAATTTATATTTTTAATACTAATTTAAAGAAAAAGAGACCAAACTGCATGAAAACAGCTGGTGTTGCATAGATTTTGCGATGAATGTTATTCTTATGATGGGTTAATGTGAGTTACAAGTGAGGATTTTCTTTCTCACAATTCAGTATTCTCCTATTAAAGGTTTGAAAGTCATAATGGAAAAGAAAATTTCCATGTATTTTAATACAGTCAAGAAAATAACTAAGTACACCCCTGGTTTAGGAGGAATAATAGCTGCCGGGTGCGTCTAATCAAAGCACTTTTATAACCAATCATCAGTTTGACCACCTTCATTGAAAGCAGTTTCATTTTGTGGCTCAGGAGCATGCAAACCCTTAACACTATGCCAAGTTGGAAAGACATCAGCACTGACCTCAAGATAGGCAACTGCTGCTGCCCACCAGTCTTATGAGGCAATTTCAAGCTATTTAAAATCCATCATTTTGGAGGAAGATTATTCTGAAGTGGATAACACAATAAGACGATTGTCAATCTTCCCAGGAGTGGATGTGCTACTAAAATTCACACGGTTTCAAAAAATTAAACAACTTCAAAACAGACTGTACAGGCCCCAGGTAGCAGGTTAGATGTTGAAGTTGAGGGACAGAACAATTCAACAAAAGATTAAACAAGAATGCCTTGAATATTGCAGCACGACTTAGGTTTGCAAAGTTCCATCTGAAACTACCAAAAGAAGTCCGGAACAATAAGCTGAGAGCAAATGTATGATGTTAAAGATCAGCATGTTATGAAAAAAAAAAAAACAAGCAGCACATTAGATAAATACCTTATGCCAACTGTGAAGCACGGTGGTGGAGGGGTGATGATTCTGGTTTGTTTGGCAGTCTCTGAACCTGGGTATCCTGCTGTCATCGGGTCGACCATGAACCCCTCTGTATACCACAGTATTTTAAAGTCAACTGTGTGACAATCTGTTCAACAGCTGGAGCTTCGACCAAACTGGGTCATTAACAGCACAATAATCTCAAACACAACAGCAAATCTACAACAGAATGGGAATAAAAGGAAAGAATAATGTGTTGCAGTGGCTCAGTCAGAGTCCTGAAACTGAATAAAATGCAGCGATGGGACCATAAGAGGGCTCTGCAAAAACAAATGTCAGAACTGATGCAACGCTGGAAAGAAAAGTGAGCCAAAATTCCTCCACGACGATGTGAGAGACTAATTCACTGAGACCCAAAACAATTAGTGAGAGTTATCGCGACTAAAGGTGGACCCACAAGCTACTGAGTCACAGGGGTGTACTTAGTTTTTCCCATAGTTGTACTGAAAGTTACATGAAGATTTTTTTTCAGTGACTTTTTGTGTGTTTTAATCATTTTTCCATTTGCAGCTAAATTGGCGCCTGCAACAAACATGACTCAATAATTAAATCATATCAACCTCCAGCCCTCTGCTCTTATGTTACTTTAATCTGGGAGTTACATTTAACAAGCAGGTTGTTGTTTATTAAAAGCCTTCTCTAAATGCAGACCTGATTATTGGGTTTATATTTGCTTTTTTTCAACCAATTCTTTTTACTTGCTCTCTGACACCCCCTTCCCTCCCCTTCCCATTTGTGCTTCCTGCCAAGCAGGCAGTCGATTTGGACAAGTGGGTATGTCTGTTAACATGTTTTACTTCCTGTGTGTTCCAACTGAATCAACATTTGTCCTTGTTCATGTCCTGTTGGCATCTGGATGTCCTGTTGACTGAAATAATGTTGTACATATTGATTCATTTATGTTTAACTGTTATTCACACAGTAGGTGATTTCTTTCCTGTTTTATTTTTTTATTTTTCTGCTCTAGTAGACACTGATATATAAAGATTTGATCTATCTTAATAAGTCCAACCCAGTGTGTCTTAGTTTATATGCCATTTCCATTTCATGCAGAAGTATCCCCAGCCCTCTTTATCCTAATTTGCTTAATGTTGGTCCTCCCAGTTCGCAGCATTGTTGTTGTTTGTTTATAATGCCATCAGGCACAATTCATCTCCAATTTTTATTCATTAAGTGTTTTTATACAAGCTTACTCTGAACTTGGCCTACTGTAAAAACACGGATTTAATACAGTAAAACATTAGGTATCCAGTTCCGTAGCTCATCAGTCTGAACTTTTAAAATTAAATTATGAAGCCATTCCTTTTTTTATTTTAGTAGTTTTAATTACCAGAGTAATTTCAAAGTATTAGCACAGACAACAGTAATTTTATGTTGGCATTCTAGTTTTTTTTTCCCCTTCAAGGCATGTATAGTGCCGGTAGGAAATACATATACACTCATAATAGTAATTATGGCCTTTATGGGCTTTTAGGGATTTATTTGAACATAGTGAAATAAGTATACAGCAAACAACTGCAATGATTGATGAAAGCAAGAACTGTGTGCACAGGTTTGAAATTATTGTGTCCTTTCTCTGATCAACATAGGGTGAAAATTATACACGCTCACTTAGTTTTAGATAAATGTCCCTTAGCAAGCTGCAACTCAACCACACACTTTTCGTAGCCATCAACAAGCTTATGGCATAACTCTGGCTGGATATCTGACCACCCTTCATGGTGCAATTGTTAGTGTTCATTTAAATTGGGTGATTTCCAGAAACCTTTTAAGCACAGTCGATGGGATCATTGTCCTCTTGGGACACTTAATTGTATATATATATATATATATCTATATAGATATATAGATATATATAGTCAGTCAGTCAGTCATTTTCTACCGCTTATTCCATAGTGGGTTGCGGGGGAGCTGGTGCCTATCTCCAGCAGTCTATGGGCGAGAGGCGGGGTCCACCCTGGACAGGTCGCCAGTCCATCGCAGGNAGGGCAACACACAAACAACCATGCACACACTCATTCATACACCTAAGGGCAATTTAGAGTGACCAATTAACCTAACAGGCATGTCTTTGGACTGTGGGAGGAAGCCGGAGTACCCGGTAAGAACCCATGCATGCACAGGGAGAACATGCAAACTCCATGCAGAAAGACCCCCGGCCGGGAATCGAACCTAGGCCCTTCTTGCTGCAAGGCAACAGTGCTACCAACTGCACCACCGTGCAGCCCTCTTAAAAATATTATTTTATTAAAATAATATTTGATCTGATCTTGCATGGTGAATGTGTTGGGTGTGAAAACTTGTATCTTGTGTTTATCGCTCATAAGACTTTGTACATTCTGTACTGAGCCACACACGTGAACTCAGCATGTGAGCCTGAAGGCCAGGCAGAATCGCACCCTGTTCCTGTTTCTACTCCCATTCCTGTAACACACACACATACACACCATAACTGTTTGTATCAGCCTATAAATAAAGAGAGAGGGTGTCAACACTTCGTAGTGGCACTGCAGAGTGTGGCTACCTCTTACTGCAGATAGATAACAGAGACTCTGTGTCGTTCCTCTGAGTTTGACTAATTAATACCTAACCTTAAATTGGTCCTTCGAGCCGTGAGATTTGAACTAACCTAGGCTTCTATCTTTGCAGTAACCGAAGGATCCCTGGGGACTACCTGACGCCGAGGAAGCGCTACCGCAGAGTCGCCCCAGGCTGAAAGCCGCGGTGCTTGAATTCGCATCAGGCCGGTGGGTTATTGCTTTGCTCGACGCCAGGTGACTCTGGGGGTCCGACAGAATCACCTAGAAGTCAGCTCAGAGGTAAGACGTTTCGTTGATTGTTGAAGAAAGTACTTGGGAGTCGCTGGTAGTGTCTCACTGTAAGGAGACAGCAATTGGGAAGGTATTATCCCGCCGGAAAGGGATAGAGATAAATTAGGTAGGATCCCGCCGTAAGGGGATCGCAAGCGACTAGACAGTTGGTAGTGTCTCGCTGTAAGGAGACAGCAATTGGGAAGGTATTATTCTGCCAGAAAGGAATTGTGATCAATTAGGTAGGATCCCACCGTAAGGGGATCAGAAACGACTAGGTAGTATTCCGCCGTAAGTAAATGAAACTAAGTGTTTTGAACATAGTGTTGAAAAACAGTAGAGCTCATAAAAAAATAGTAGAGCTCATAAAAACAACTGTGGGCTAATTAAAATACTAACTGTGGGACTGTGTTGTGTGTGTTTGGAGGACTAAGCATTTTGAAAGAATCATAGCAAGATTCTGCTAGTCCTGTTTTCTTTTGCCCAAATAAAATTACGTACTGACGATCACTATGAGATACAGGACGGGTTTCATCCCTGAAAATTAACACCGGACAGGACACAAAGCTTCTAGAAACCACCTGCAGTTTTGTACGGAGGACGTGATTTATTCGGGACACATGCTATCACAGCACGGCCGCTCCTTCCTAAGCATCAGAAAAACAGCCATACAGTAAGCCCCAAAACCGCGAATTAAGCAACAAGTGATGTCCTTTTTGGGACTGTGTGACTTTTGTAGAGAATGGCTGCCAGACTAGGCAGCCATTGTCCAACCTTTGCAATCTATGATCCATGGCAAAGACATGACATTAAAAGACAAAATCACATGGACTAAGGAGGGAGAAGCAGCATTCACAGAGCTAAAAAATCTGCTTCAAACAACAGTCACCTTAGCTCTGCCAGATTATAGTCAACCATTTACACTTTGTGTAGACGCCAGCCAGGGTTATATGAAAGCAATATTAACCCAACCATTTGGATCCAAAGACAGGCCTTTAGCATTTAATTCTAAAAATTTGATCCAGTTGCAGCTGGATTTCCAGTCTGTCTGCAGGCCTGCACAGCAGCAGCAGAAGTTGTGAAACAGACAGTTGAAATTGTGCAGTGCCACCCACCTAAACTGAAAGACTCAATCGAGACAACAATCTGCACCGGCTGCAGAAGTAAAATCTTGGCTCAGCAGAGGAGCCATTAAAAAGGATGATACACCTAGTAAACTATCACTTCTACACGATAATTTTTTTCTGATTATGCAAAAAAACCTCTGTAGGTCATGCATCATCTGCTGTAAACACAATCCACAAGGGAAAATGAGACCAAAAAGAGGCCAGTTTCCAGCAGCAGCACACCCCTTTCATACCATACATATGGATTTCATAGAATTATCATGGTCAGGGGAAAGAAATATTGCTTAGTGGTCATAGATGCCTGAGTTGAAATATACCCTGCCAAACACTGTGATGCACTCACAGTGGACAAAAGCCTAGTGACACATTTCTTCCCCACGAATGGTATCCCGCAGATTATAAGGTCAGATAATGGAACTCATTTTGTAAATAGTGTAATAGAACTATGTTCTAAAGCATTAGGGTTTCAGTTAAATAACCATTGCTCTTACCACCCACAAAGTACGGGTCTGGTTGAGAAAACAAACGGAACAATAAAAATAGATTAAGGAAAACAATGGCAGAAACAAGGAGGCCATGGCCCGAATGCCTATCCCTGATTAAATTATGGATGAGAATAACTCTAAATCAAACTGGCCTTACTCCATTTGAAATAGTACATGGGAGGCCTTTTCCGCTGCCATTAGAAATAGATGACATAGGAAAAGCTCAGGAAATATCACTAGCTGAATGGATGAATAAAATGCTACAAGTGAAAGAAGCACAGTTGTCCAGTAGTCTGCCAGTAAACTCTGCTCCTATTCCAGAGAACAACCTGAGGCCTGGAGACCAGGTCCTGATTAAGACATTCCACAGAAAGGACTGGAGTACCCCTCGCTGGAAAGGACCATACCAAGTTCTCCTGACCACACCTACAGCTCTAAAAATCGCAGAGAGACCATCCTGGATCCACAAGACTGCAAGCCAATATTACCATTTCAGGAGCCAAATCAGCCGACGGGTAACAGGGGAAGACCGGCTACAAAGGGGCTAGTAACCCATAGGGCTCAGCATCTCAAACCGGTGAAGAAAACAACTGACCTGTGCCCAATTTAGCATGGCTTTTTGTAACATGTGGACAGGACTGATAAGCCTGAGCCTAATTCTGGTAGCAGGACTCTTTCTCTGTTCAAGGCAGGATCCACAGGATGCAACATCACATGAGACGAGATGGACACTGGATGGTTCTCATCTTAGATCTCTAAAGAAAGGAGGAGGACATCTGGTTCTGCAGAACTATTGGTATCGTTATGTGTACAAAACAGCTAAAGCACAAAATAAAACAGACTGTTATGTATGTTCTATCATGCCAGTTCATTCCCAAGGCCCTACAGTATATGTGAAAAAAATGAATTTCACACAAGCAGCCTGTGCCTTCTCAGTAGGACTCTGGGGGTATGCGAAACATATACATTTTACTGTTACCAGTCACAACCTGACAGAAGGAGAAGGCATCCTAGTGGTTGGTAAGGACAATGAAACGTACACATATTACAACAATTCTCTTGCATATGCAGCATTGATCCAAGTTGACACCACACTGGACCCAAAAAACAGATGACTATGATGACACAGAAAAGGATTATTTTAGTGAGCTACAAAATAAAGACCATTCTTTATTCCTATGATGACATGTTGTAAATGAAAATATCTTTGACTCCTGCTGCAGCAGCAGTGATGTGACTGACCCATTTATTTTTCTTTTTAATATTTTCATCTGTGCCCTCGACCTTGGGTCTGGATGTGTCAGGGAAACATGCTATATTTTTATTTTCGAACATATGAGTGTGTTTGTGTGATGGTTGGAACAGAACCCGCAGTCAAGCCTCCTCATCCTTTGGCTGGGCGAACGTCTCGCATCAGAGAGTCGGAGGGACACACACTCTTTGGCTGGGCCGCAGAGCTAGTGAACAGGGAATGTCCAACTCCATCACCCGTAAGAGGGCTGGGCTGTCAGGTCGCCCTCTTCTTTTTCCTGGCCTGATGACTGGGAGTCTGGGCCGGCTGTCCCGCCGTAGAAGTTGCAGATGGTGCAGAAGACTTCCTAGTCCAGCCCTGCCTTCCTCCCTGGCCGGAAGCTGCAGGTGGAGGAGCCTGGGGTTTTGGTCGCCTAGGGATCTTGAAAGCAAGGTTTTGTGAGATCTCATCCCACACATCAGGGTACGGCTTGGTGGCCATGTCCTCGCACAGTTCCGCTTAATATGCCAAGAGCATGGAGGACACATTAAGAGCTCTTACAGAAACCGCTGCCGCTTTATAAGCTCTTTCCATCAGGGCTGACTGGAAACGGTCTGCCTTGGATGGGAATGTGGGGTTTTTAGAGGATGTTTGCGTGGCTGCAGGTGTGCTGCCACTTCACTGGGGGCATGCGGTGAAGGCCAAGCTTCTCCATGCCCTCGAGGTCCATCAAGGACGCTTCATGAATCTGAAACTTCACGCTGAACGGGCGGTCCTTCCAGAAGACCACTACCTCGTCCAAGAATACGGGGAGCCTTGGTGGTCTGGGACAATTTCTTCCCTTTGTAGCGGGATCTGGTGGTCTCCGCTACTATTTCAGGCCAGGGGATGTTGAGCCTGGATGATTGGTTCCCGCCCTCCCCGGGGACCAACTGGGCACCTGGCTTTGCAACATGTGGGCTCGGGATGAAAAATTCATCCTCATTGTCATCCTCTGAAACAGGGAGCTCCGAGATTATCTTCATCCTCGTAGTCCAGCTAGAGGACATCCTCAAGGGGCAAAAGCGCTGTGGCCAAGTCCGGTTGCGAACCCCAGCTGGCAGTTGCAACTAGTCCCGCGTGAACCTTCTCCCCCCATTTGCTGTGGTTGCTGGGCAGTAGCCCGCTCGACGGCAGGTACAGGTCTCTGCCGGACAGGTTAGCTTTGCGTGGTAGTCGTCTTCGCAGGCTCCTCATTGTGAAGTGGGAACAGTCCGCACATGAACCCGGGGCATGAAACACCGGGCGGGCATTTTCCAGCCCAAGACATCCCGAGCACAACTGGTGTGGATCCTTGCTTGTGATTTTGTTCCCGCAGCCGCAGAGGCGAGCATCCGAGTTGATATCTTCTCTGCTGTGAGGGAAGCAGGATCCATTTCGGTAGCGGGTTTGCTAGCCAAACTTAACGCTGAGCTGCCTGGTGTGACAGATCAGATATTAGCTGATGTGCTAGTACTGGTGAAGGCTGGAGAGTAGCAGCTAGCACAGACGGTGGAGAGTGGGTTAAACTTTTGGCAACCCAAGGCTACTCTTTTTTTAAGAATTGTTTTTTGCAGCAAAAGTGGCCTTTATTTTTCAGTGTTCTTTGACAGAAGGCAGACAGAAAGGGGAAACATGAGGCAAATGTCGCTGGGGCCGGGACTCAAACCTGGGACTGCACTGTCAAGGGGCGAAGCCTCGGCAGATTGGCCACGCTCTTAAACCCCTACACCAACAGCGATGCACACCCCAAGGCTCCTCTTTAACATACTTCTCAAGTGAAACCTGTCTGCCCTCCAATGTTCACTACTTCATCAAGGCTGCTCTATCTACCATTCCCCTCCAGTTCACCTGCAAACCACCACAAAGATCTCTCACCCTGGATTCCCACTCACCCTTCTTGGAGTCCTGCTTTCAACTCAAACCAGTATGTTCCACTTTCCTCTACAACACTATCCTCCCAGCTGAATATTTCTTTCATTCACCCCTGCCCCTCTTCCCTAGTGGCTCTTGTTGGAAAATATTTAAAATACTTAGTAGGATTGGCATTACTATGCTCAAGTTAGGTTTAATAAGCTCAAGTTAGGTTTAATAATGTGTGAAATAAAATGTATTGTGTAACTTATTGGCTTGCTCAGGGCAGGCCTCCGTGTGTGTGCGTGTGTGTGTGTGTCTGACTTGGCTGTGGTCTGCTCTGCAGCAGTGGAGATATTTCTGTACATATATGCAGAGAACAGCCAAAAGTAGAATAACAGGAATGTTGTGAAGGTCGAACAGACAGCTGAATGCCAGGTGTAAGAGTTCAACTGACACAAATATGTGTTTTTCTTTGTAATTGTACACACCTTGCTTTTGAATAAAAACCCTGTTTGGGGAGAAGAAGACAGCTGAGGACAAGCTAGAAGAGAGTAACCAGAAACACTCCTTATTTGGACATGAGGATATTGTTGCTGGGGAGACATTTATAGACAGAATGATTGTGTATGTGTACTGCATAGCAGCGAGGGGTATATAAAGATATTGTGGCCCCTCCCAGGGAGACAACACACAGACGTTTCCAGTTACCCGTGTAAGTGTGGTGTCTCCTCTCTGAATTCAGATTGGTTTTAATAAACTTGTGGAAACGTACAACTGATCTCTGACTGAGGATTGTCCTTTGGGGTGCCAAATAAAAAGAGTCGATGAGAGGTGAGAAGTAATGTAAGAGTTAACGCACGGCCAGTAAAGTTTTCCTACCTCGACACTCTGCTGACCAATTTCCCCAGGAGGCTCCTGGACCAAGACTACCTGTACATTCATATTAATTGTTTCTCAATAAACTGTTTAAAACTTCCCTCCAGTCTTCTGAGAGCATTTGTGCCTGTGGGTCAGCCATTTAAACAAAAACCATGACATTGATTTCTTTAGAAACATAAAGTAACAAAAAACACTAGAAAGAATATGTTATACTCTGTGAGTGGGGAGTAGGACCCAGGTGTAGAGAGCATCTTTGGATGAACATGGTAATTTATTAAATAAAGAACAGGAACTTACAGGGAGGCACAAGGAACACAGGAGGTATCACAGGCAGAATACCAGGTTGAAAAAGAGGAGGATATATTGGAAAATATTGAAAACATAATTGAGAACCAAGATCTAACACCTAAGGATCATAACAGAATACGTCTTTGCTTTTGTTGTAAGTACTTTTTCATCATCATTATCATATTTTGCCTCTCAGGACAAAATGTGCCTGTGAAGGTGACACAGCCACAAACAATCCTTCTATACTGATCCTTAATCCAGTATCCAAAGACAAGGTCAATAATCAGGTGATAGTCATTCACTAAGAGGTAGATCAAGTAATACACTGCTCAAAAAAATTAAAGAGAACACTCAAATAACACATCCTAGATCTGAATGAATGAAATATTCTCATTGAATACTTTGCTCTGTACAATGTTGAATTTGCTGACAACAAAATCACACAAAAATAATCAACGGAAATCAAATGTATTAATCAACGGAGGCCTGGATTTGGAGTTACACACAAAATTAAAGTGGGAAAACACATTAAAGGCTGATATAACTTTGATGTAAAGTCTTTAAAACAAGTCAAGATGAGGCTCAGTATTGTGTGTGGCCTCCACGTGCCTGTATGACCTCCCTACAATGCCTGGGCATGCTCCTGATGAGATAGCGGATGGTTTCCTGAGGGATCTCCTCCCAGACCAGGACTAAAGCATCCGCCAACTCCTGGACAGTCTGTGGTGCAACGTGACGTTGGTGGATGGAGCGAGACATGATGTCCCAGATGTGCTCAATCGGATTCAGGTCTGGGGAACGGGCGGGCCAGTACATAGCTTCAATGTCTTTATCCTGCAGGAACTGCTGACACATTCCAGCCACATGAGGTCTAGCATTGTCCTGCATTAGGAGGAACCCAGGGCCAACCGCTCCAGCATATGGTCTCACAAGAGTTTGAGGATCTCATCTCGGTACCTAATGGCAGTCAGGCTACCTCTGGCGAGCACATACCTCTGCGGCCCTCCAAAGAAATGCCACCACACACCATTACTGACCCACTGCCAATCCGGTCTTGCTGAAGGATGTTGCAGGCAGCAGATCGCTCTCCATGGTGTCTCCAGACTCTGTCACATCTGTCACATGTGCTCAGTGTGAACCTGCTTTCATCTGTGAAGAGCACAGGGCACCAGTGGCGAATTTGCCAATCCTGGTGTTCTCTGGCAAATGCCAAGCGTCCTGCACGGTGTTGGGCTGTGAGCACAACCTCCATTTGTGGACGTCTTGCCCTCATATCATCCTCATGGAGTCGGTTTCTAACCTTTTATGCAGACACATGCACGTTTGTGGCCTGCTGGAGGTCATTTTGCAGGACTCTGGCAGTGCTCCTCCTGTTCCTCCTTGCACAAAGGCGGAGGTAGCGGTCCTGCTGCTGGGTTGTTGCCCTCCTACGGCCTCCTCCACGTCTCCTGGTGTACTGGCCTATCTTCTGGTAGCACCTCCAGGCTCTGGACACTATGCTGACAGAAACAGCAAACCTTCTAGCCACAGCTCGCATTGATGTGCCATCCTGGAAGAGTTGCATTACCTGAGCCACTTGTGTGGTTTGTAGAGTCGTCTCATGCTACCACGAGAAAACCCTGTGAAAGCACCACCAACATTCAAATGTGACCAAAACATCACCCAGAAAGCATAGGAAAGTGGTCTGTGGTCCCCACCTGCAGAACCACTCCTTTATCGAGTGTGTCTTGCTAATTGCCAAAGATTTCCCCCTGCTGTCTATTCCATTTGCACAACAGCATGTGAAATTGATTGTCAATCAGAATCAGTGTTGCTTCCTAAGTGGACAGTTTGATTTCACAGAAGTTTGATTTACTTGGAATTATTGTGTTGTTCCCTTTATTTTTTTGAGCAGTGTACATTTCCAAGGGTTCAGATGAGAATTGGTGGCAGAGCAAGGGTCGATGTCCAGATATCAGATCAGCGGAGGAAATTTGTCATGGGCAAGGTAAAGAGGTTAATCCGTAGTTGTGGTACGAGATCGATCCCTATAGCACTACAGAGCATGAGAAGGAATGCAGGATTTCTACTGGGACAAGGCATTCAATAATCTACAGTGTAAATAGAGTTGCACACAGGTAAAAAAAAAAAGGGACAACCGGGCAGCAGGGAGAACATGGAGACATGAAAACCAAAACACACAAGCATGGCATGGCAAAAACATGAATCATGTTTTTTTCTTTATTAAACATTCATTGCAAGCTGTTTGGGTGTGTATGGGTGTGTATGTGTGTGTGTGTGTGTGTGTGTGTGTGTAGGGTTGGTGAGTATGGGTTGAAAAGGCTTCTCTTTGGCAGGGCCTGTTTTCTTGGCTTTGTGCTTCCTGTTTCTTTGCAGGTTCTGATCAGCTGTGGCAAGCATATTCCATCCAGAGACAGAGGGTGGCTTGTCAACCCTGGTTCCTGCTAGCACACCCAGACAACCAAAGACACACTTTATAATGTTAATTTAATGTAGCTAAAAGATTATGTGGATTATGTACTTTAAATGTATGTCTCAGTGGGTTTTTTGTCACGGCCAGTGGACCGGGTTGTGACAAATTGGGGGCTCGTTGTATTTTATTTAATTTTATTGACAAATTGAGAGCTTTTTCAACTGTTTGCTGGTGTGGTAAGTCATTCATTGAAAATGAATTATTTCCTTGAAATTCTGAATGAAGTGGCATCATTGCCTTACATACAAAGCTGTTTACTGTTTCCATGTAATTTTTCTTATGTTACAGTTGGGTGTTTTATGAGGCGTCAGTGGAATTATGTACATATCATGTTGGGACCCCTGCCATGGAATAAAACATGGATGTTACATGGACTCTGTACTGTCCACAGATGCCAGAATGAACCACTCCGCACCTTTCGGTATCATACTAATCTATCCCTAATCTAGCCCAGGAAGAGGAGGAGTAATAGCTGACTCCCTGTGACATCATTCAGTTCGAACAAAAACATCTTGTTCTGTCCAAGCTACTGCCCCCTGTTGGCGGACAGATGCCTTGGATCTCCCCCTATTTCTTTACCTCAGAAGCGTCACCTCTACTTACAATCAATTTCTCTTAAAAGGAAAGACTCTCAAACTGTTCTATACTCTCAACACTTTTATTCTAAATAAGGTAGAGGAATAGTTACAGAGATCAGCTCTGATGGCTCCCATCCTTAACCCGCTCGGTGATCCAAGTGATGAAACATCCCCGAAAGAAGGTCACACATGGCTTTTATGTCTGGTACTCCCTACAAGGGGATGTACACTCTTTCAGTGTTTACCAGTGGACAATGTGTCCCCATTCTGGTTTCTATCTGCTAGTATGTGTAATAGCAGGTGTACAACCCTGAATCTAAGTGTGGCTGCTGTAATCTAATCGCTCCTGTTACAGTATGGCCCACACACAACCCAGTGCACTAAACTTTATGTCAAACTGTAGGTCAATGAGGATTATTATCCTATTGTTGTGATTATTATTATTAATATATTATTTATTATTTAATATAAAAAAATTAAAATTTGTATTAAATAATAATACAGTCTGTTAAGGGTTGTCCTGTGAATACCAGCCCAATAAGGCGGTGGTATTAGGACAAAATTGAAAGGGATGAGCCCAGCTCTTGCATTATTGAACCGCAAAACTCTGTAAACACACAGAATGAATTCACACAATTTCTTAAAATACAACAATTTCTTAACAAAAATAAGTCAACTCAAAGTCAAACATATTTCAATTGACAAACGAAGTTGAGGAAAAGCATCCACGGTGAACAAAGGTTTAACTTGCAGCTACCTCCGTAGCTGTGGGAAACTGCGCACACCGCTCTGTGTGCAGTTCTGCCGACCCGGGCAGAACTGCACACAGAGCGATGTGCTGTGTTTCGGTACCTTTGTCATTCCTTCAGACCGGGAAAACCACTCCCCTCTCCGTTGTAGAGACAGTGTCTCTTCTGGGACCTCTCTGGAACACAGTTTGCTTCTGTAAACCTCAGAAAGAAAAGTCAAGCCACGCTTGCACCTTAACTACCCCGTTCATGAATGAATACCGGATACACAAACAGCATTCATTCCTACTTAACAATCGTGTGATCATAAGACACTCTTGGATCCAGTTTGAAGAGTTATGTCTGTTTGCCAGCAAAGAGAGGTTAGCGCGCTGTGTGTCCCTCTTTCTTGCTCCGCTGGGGACCTGCACGGAAGAGGTCTGCTTGTTGGAAATTGTTTTTTATTCAAACTATGATGTCACTGGAATCCACTTTTACCCCTCTTCTTCCTGTTCCTGCCTGTGCTGGAAGTGGGTTAATGCAATTTATTTTGAAAGTTCCAGAAAGGTTCTTACTGTTCTTAATGTTGTAACCCATGGCTGGGGTTCCAACACTATTTAAAAAAAAGTGAAAACATTAGCATTCATACTTTATCATTCAGGTCTGTGTGTAAAAGCTCATCTAAAGGTAACAGTAAGCAAGGTTATTCCTAACAGTTCCAACATGCCGGTACCACACGGATCGCCTGCGAGAGTCAGACAGAAGAGGCACCGTGAATTAATATCTCCTTGCAGATGAGAAGGCATAACTCTGGCCAACCGTCTGAATGGCTTCTACTGCAGGCATGACAAGAAGCAAACAGGTCGGCAGATGATGCTGTTAACTTAGGTCTACACTTCATCCTGCAACACCTCGACCACCCAGGGACGTACGCCAGGATCCTGTTTGTAGACTTCAGCTCGGCCTTCAACACAATCATACCAGACATCCTCCACCAGAAGCTCACCCAGCTCAACGTCCCTGCCTCCACCTGTCAGTGGATCAACAGCTTCTTGACGGACCGACAGCAGCAGGTGATGACTGTGGAAATGGTGGTGGACCTTCGGAGAACACCACCCCATACTCCCCCTCACCATCCTCAACAACACTGTATCAGCCGTGGACCACTTCAGGTTCTTAGGAACCACCATCTCTGAGGACCTGAGATGGTCTTCACACATAGACACTGTTCGAAAGAAGGCCCAGCAGAGA